>LGRX02033810.1:0-32295 GCA_001247695.2 Cymbomonas tetramitiformis | reverse complement strand
TTGAATCGAGAGGCGTCTCGGGTGGAGCAATGTGAAATATTGACACATTGAATCGAGGTGCGTCTCGGGTGGAGCGGTGTGAAATAATGCTATATTAAATCGAGATGAGTCTCGGGTGGAGCGGTGTGAAATATTGGCATATTGAATGGAGATGCGTCTCGGGTAAGGCGCTGTGAAATAATGCTATATTAAATCGAGATGAGTCTCGAGTAAGGCGTCAGTGGAAATATTGGCATATTGAATCGAGATGCGTCCTCGGATAAGGCGCTCATGGAAGACACACATTGAATCGAGGGGCGTCTCGTAAGGCGGCCGTGAAATAATGCTATATTAAATCGAGAGGCGTCTCAAGTGGGGCGCTGCGAAATATTGGCATATTGAATCGAGAGGCGTCTCGGGTAAGGCGCTGTGAAATATTGACACATTGAATCGAGGTGCGTTATCACATATTTTTGAGAGGCACAAAGGTCTTGGGGCATAAAGATCGATTGGTTGTAATAAATCAATACATTGAATAAAGCGATCCAAATGTAATGTCTTCATTCCCTAATAGTGATTCTTCTAGAATAATTGGAATGAGGAGGGCGCACGGCACCAATTTCTTGAACATGTTGAGCCAAGCCATCACGACGATCTCCACGATAATTGCGAGCAATGATCAACTCCTCAGTTGCACTCAAGTCACTACGCCCATTATCTGCTGCGGGAGAAGAAGGATCAAGGATATCACTCGTGGTCCAAATCCTCGATTCGGGTAGGTCATCATGCTCATGTGCGCCGTTTGCAGACCAAGTTGACGGTGTACGCAAAGGAGAGTCAAGTTCTTCCTCGGACACGGTTGAAGTGTCAATGCAATAATTATGCAAGCTACAACAAGCAAGGAACAAGGCCACCGCACGGCCAGGCGTTTCTCGAGGAGCATTGTGCGACTTGTCACCAGCCTCTTTTTTGTTCCCAACAAGCTGCAAATTAGAGGACGGTGCAAGACACCAAATCTTTGAAACATGATGCCAAAAGTACATTCGATATTGTTTCTGGTGACAGATTGGTAATAATTGAAATCATCTTGGAACTTTGGGAGCATCTTACCCGGATATGGTGTAATGATGGAGTCTGGAGCAATTCCTTTGTAGGCCTCATCCCCCATCACATAGAATGGCCGTGGCAACTTTCCAGCAATAAGCTTCTTACCAAAACTAGTCATCGCAATGGCGAGGGAATCATTGGTGTTACCCTTCGCTGGCAAGGAAACATATATCACACGCCGTTGCCCATCACAAATAACTTGAGCATTCAAACTATGGAATCCTTTACGGTTGTAAAAAGAGCGGGCATCCACATGTTCTCTTTTGATCGGAGCTCGAATCTCAATAGCAACTCCATCCACAGCACCAACACAATTATGCATAGTGCCATTCGACCTTTTAAGCATCCCCTTGGCCAGCTCTTGTAAGGCCACTGGGTCGTCCATAGGAAAGACAATGG
Source organism: Cymbomonas tetramitiformis (assembly GCA_001247695.2). Taxonomy (NCBI): domain Eukaryota; kingdom Viridiplantae; phylum Chlorophyta; class Pyramimonadophyceae; order Pyramimonadales; family Pyramimonadaceae; genus Cymbomonas; species Cymbomonas tetramitiformis. Next base: position 30,810 of record LGRX02033810.1, on the reverse strand, counting down.
GACAAACTTTGGGAATAGCATAAACACATTCCCAAAGCATGGCATAAAATTGGTAAACTGAAATCCCATGCATGTCGATGATGTCATATAAATGGCCTCCAGCCAAATAGCGCAAGGTGACGGATAACTGTAGATGTCTGTAATTGGGAATGCGTTTGCGAGAAATTGCTCTACGCCTACTAGGCTTATCCCCAAAAGAAGATGAAAGTTTTTGAACAAGGTTTTCAAATGCTTCCTTCGACATCTTGTATCTACGGCGGAAGTCTTTTTCTGTTAAGGAGGCTAACCTATCGTCCCAATTCATGTATTCTCTTTTCTTTACTGCTGCCCTGGTTTTTTTGCCTCCCCACATTTTTAGTGTTGTGGTGTCACTTGGTGCTGGTTCAAGGTGGCCAGCAGATCGTCCAGTATATCGGCGATAAACACTCGCCAACACGAAGAAGTTCATGCTGGAACTCTTGCCCACTCCACGTGTAGGAGGACGAAGTGCCTGCAATAAAAGGAAACATAAAAACACAAGAGACGAAATGTTAGCACACTATAAATCATGGTCACGATATACGGGTGTGCAACAAAAGGTGTTGATGATATTGGAACTAAATAAAGTTGTGGGAGTTATTGCTAGAAGTATGATTGTAAGAGGTGTTATAACATAACAACATATGTTACAATATGATGGTATCGGGGTACAGTGACTATAACATATGTGAAATATGAGAAGAAAGTATGCTATTCATTATTATTATCAATAAAGGTTTGGGTTGAAAGGGGGGGGTGTCACCGATAGGTGGGACCCTAACCAGCTTCCAAGGTGTCCAAAAACCATATTGTTGACATAAAGGTGCATATGGTGAAGAAAGGTGCATATGAGTGCATATGATGTGTTCAAGATTGGGTTGTATGCTTATGGCAGCTATTGATAACTTATGACAAGTAAGGAATGATAAGTATGCATAACAAGTGAAGCAAGCATGCAAAGTGAACACAAGATTGTTTCGGATACTTAAAATATAAAAAAAGGAAACTATGTCATTAGTAGAAACGTACAATGTTCCTATGCTATTGCTGCTGGCACACCGGTCCATGCGTGATCAAGGCTAGCCTTGTTGGCATAAACCCCCCAGCACCACCTGTGTGCATCACCGGTGAGGAGGACCTCGCTGCACGCATGCCGAAAACGCGCGTTAAAAAAGAATATGTCCTCATCGTGTATGTGGAAGCCGCATCTGTGTGAAGCTTGGCACCAATCACCTCCTGTGATCGTGCCAAGAGGGTTCCCTTGGCGGTCGAAAGCGATCTCTTCGATGCTTTTAAGGTTAGTCATGGTGTCTTCCAAGTCAAACTTATCCTTATGGATCTTTGCCCAAAAATCGCAAGTGACATAACTTTGCAACAAGGGGTACCCTTTATAAAAAGGGATCTGTGCATCTTGCGCAGCAGCCCTTTCTTTCGCGAACGCGCTAGCGAGAAAAGGGACATGCGATAAGGGTTCGAAGATCTCCGTGCGCAAGCGTCGCATTTGGCCTAGCCAAGAAGTGTACGCTGGCGTGAACTCGCCAAAAGGATGCGCAGCAGAAGGGAAGGCGAGAATATGCTTAGGGTTGGGTCGATAATACCCCCACTTGGGCCAAGGAGAGTCGAGAGGCTCTTGATACCTGTGTGACATTCGTGGTGAGGATGAAGGTGAAGAGGGCGAGACATCGAAATATTTTAAGCATCACGCCCGAGAAGGAGAGGGCAATCCTGTAACGTGGCCCAAGGGTGTAAGTTATTTTTGATTGGAAGCCTTGGTCAGGGCCTCTGGCGAGCTCATTATGGGCGGAGGCTCCCCAAGTCATACACGCAATCACGCGATTGCGTTCGCGACGAGTCGTGAGTTGGGGGACAGAATAACGTCCACACAGCGGCTTCATGGAGCCATAGTCCAAGAAGAGATCACATGAGGCCTTGTCGTCACGATAATATTCCGGCAAAACCGCACCCACTTTCCCTGGCTGATCAAAATATGGCACTTCCCCTCTTTCAAGATCGCCCTTGCGAATAGTTGGCCACGCACTAGGGCAAGTCATGGCACTATCATAAGGGACCGCGATCTTGTTCCAAAGAACAGTCGAGCCCTTCATTACAGCTTTGATATCTAAAGGCATCGTAGTGGACCGGATGCCAGCGACTTACCCGAAGCTAAAACTGGCGGCTGAAAATACGAAATACACTTCCCGTCAATTCAGCGAAAGAAAAAAAAACACCTGCCACGCAGTCCCCTTGCCTTCAGAAAACAAGCCGCCTGATGTTGACCTTGTGTTTAAACGGGAATCAATTGCTAACGATGACACGATGGACGCCACGTAGACGGTGAATGTCGGTCGCGATGTCGGTTTTCCCCAAAAATTTCATCGTTAGTCCTGGTCACGCGACAGCGACATCCGACACGACACGACGACATGCCGACATCGCGACAAAGTTCCCAAACAAAGCATCAGCACGACAGGAGGTGACACAGTACAGTACTGTTGTTGTCAGGCAATGTCTTGACAATGCGCACGTTGGCGAACCTGACAACTAACTTGTCTTGCGTTGATCCCCTACTATCCCAAAGATCGACAGTTCATTAGCTACTAGGCGGATCGATCTCAAAAAGAGATCTCCACTAGGCCATCTGACCGTCTCCAGGATCATGTGCTTTTTCCTTCCCAACATGCCATGCCATAACGCGAGGGTGGCGTCGCGATAAATGTACGCGACTGCAGTGGCACTGTCATCGTTAGCGTCTGGCGATCGTGAGATCGGAAGTTCGTCTGTGTCGCCCGTTGGGATTCGCGCTTTGCTGATTAAGTAAGGTAAGTAAGTAAGTATCTAAGTAAGGTAAGGTAATTTGGTCCGGTTCCAAATCATAAGGAGCAGAGGTTCCACGAGCGCCGCTTGACAATGTTGAGCAGTGCTCGACAATGTTTGTGAGAGACGTTGCCCTTTATCGTCGTCCATTTAGTCAAATTAATTTTGAACTCTACCGTCGATCCCCAGCCTGTTTTCCGCTTCTCGACTGCACTCGATCTGCGGAAGGTATAAATCGTTTGCGCAAGATATGCGTTGGGTTTCAGGTATACGAAAAATAAAAATATTTAATACGCACTGCAGGTGCATATGTGTAATTGTATTATATTCATAAATAATAGCGGACGGGTCAATATATCATATATAGGTGATGACGTGTCTCAGTGACACGTCATTTTGATTCTCAATCCTGCAATACCCGTACACGCGAGGCATGACCGCCTGCGCCTGCGCCTCGTCGTCGCGCGTTGCTGCTCCCAAGAGCAGCGTGTCCACGAAGGACATAAATGGATCCGGTTGCTCGCTGCGGACCTCGCGTATAAAAGGCCTTTGTGTCGCTTGAGCCTCGTCAAACCAGGCGGGCTTGCCTTGGGTTTACAAGGGCAGCCCCGACCGCGACCGTGCCATCAGCGGTCGTCGTCCTTTCAATTTTTCCTCCAATTAATTTTTACCTACGATATACGTTCCTCCTACGTTATACGATTTACAATATAATGTATATTGTACTTACAATATAATCAAGTATTTCACGTTTCCCCATCCAAGGTACAAATTATACAGTTTTCCCGCCACTTAATTTTTACTCGGATTATTTCACTATCGACAGTCCTCCCACCACTGTATTTATACTCGATACTGAATTGGGAAGGGTTATACGCGCTGGAACTGGAACGTGGTTTCCGTCTCAGTCCCGGAAAAATTCTGAACCAGCGTGACGGTCATATCGTCTCGCATCGTCTCGCGTGTCATCGTGAATTTAATTTCCAGGATTATTAAAACATATCATCTATTTATCTTCCATCGTTATCGCGGATACGATTGCCGTTGGCGTTGACTCGCTCAAGGATAAAGAGCTGCGCACCAACATCCACTGCTCATAATTTTCTCAACGGTCCTTCGCTTCGCCTCATGGGCGGAACAATGTCGTGGTTGCTGTGTTATGCGCAGGGATTTCGGAAGTGTTTGACTGCTTTTATTTTTCAGTTTGTTTATGCATATGTGCCGACTCACGATACTCGTTTTGTGCAGCTTGTGTCGCAGGTTTTCCGATGGCGAGGAGGGGCGCGCTTTCTTGAGGTGTGGAAGTCTAGGGCAACCTAGCTTGGGATCACACCCAACCACATCGGACCCACCTTGTTCTCACGTTTTATTCAACTCACTTTGAATATGCATACAAAGTTTGAGCAGCATCGGGTTGGGATAAGCTATAGACTGATTTTGTTTTTGGGTTTATGGCGTCTTCTTCGCGACCTCTTGGGGTGTGGAAGTCAAGGTTGGGCATGCCAACCTTGCTTGGGTTCGAACCCAACCACATCAAAGGCATCTCATTTGCATATATTCATGTATTTGTCTTCAATATTCATGCAAAGTTTTAGGATCATTGAGTTAGGATAAGCCTTAGGCAGATTTATCTTTGTGGGTTATGGCGCATTGTTTCCTTCTTGAGGCGTGGAAGTCAAAGTTGGCGTTTACCAACTTCGCTTGGAATCAAACCCAACCACGTCGGTATCGTACTATTATCTTTTATGTAACTTCAATAGTTGTCCATATTTGCGTTTAATGACGTTAGGTCATGTCATAGGCTGATTTTGCTTATGGGTTCATGGCGAACCCAAACCCAAAGCAAATAAATCTGCCTTAGAAATCAATTGCTCGTTTCGCGCACAAGTTACTTGAAGCCTTGAGCTTCACGTAACTTGAAGGTACATACGTTGGAAGTATGTATGCCAAGTTTCGTGCTCTAGAACTTACGGGAAGCCCTCGGCTGATTGGCATCTTTGGGTTTGGGTACGTTGAACCCAAACCCAAAATGCTCTTTATCAAGAGGCGACCATTCCGTGTACACTCATTGAAAGCCTTTGCGCTTAAGAGGGTGCAATAATATTACTGTCAGCAATATTAGTGCCAAGTTTCGTGCGCTAGTACGCATGAAAAGCCCTCGGCTGCAAAGCTTTTCATGCTTTGTGTCGACCTCAAGAAGGAAACAATGCGCCATAACCCACAAAGATAAATCTGCCTAAGGCTTATCCTAACTCAATGATCCTAAAACTTTGCATGAATATTGAAGACAAATACATGAATATATGCAAATGAGATGCCTTTGATGTGGTTGGGTTCGAACCCAAGCAAGGTTGGCATGCCCAACCTTGACTTCCACACCCCAAGAGGTCGCGAAGAAGACGCCATAAACCCAAAAACAAAATCAGTCTATAGCTTATCCCAACCCGATGCTGCTCAAACTTTGTATGCATATTCAAAGTGAGTTGAATAAAACGTGAGAACAAGGTGGGTCCGATGTGGTTGGGTGTGATCCCAAGCTAGGTTGCCCTAGACTTCCACACCTCAAGAAAGCGCGCCCCTCCTCGCCATCGGAAAACCTGCGACACAAGCTGCACAAAACGAGTATCGTGAGTCGGCACATATGCATAAACAAACTGAAAAATAAAAGCAGTCAAACACTTCCGAAATCCCTGCGCATAACACAGCAACCACGACATCGTTCCGCCCATGAGGCGAAGCGAAGGACCGTTGAGAAAATTATGAGCAGTGGATGTTGGTGCGCAGCTCTTTATCCTTGAGCGAGTCAACGCCAACGGCAATCGTATCCGCGATATCGATGGAAGATAAATAGATGATATGTTTTAATAAATATAATCCTGGAAATTAAATTCACGATGACACGCGAGACGTTGCGAGACGATATGACCGTCACGCTGGTTCAGAATTTTTTCGGGACTGAGACGGAAACCACGTTCCAGTTCCAGCGCGTATAACCCGAACCCTTCCCTACTGAATTTCACTATACAGTCTTCCCACCATTGAATTTATACCAAGATTATTTCACTTTTTCCCACCACCGATTTCATATGTAAGTTTCCAGTTTCGAATTTTAAGTTTTGAAGGTGATGGCCGCGGCCGATCGAACGTGATGACCGATTTTGAAAGAGCTGGCAGAGTATTTCGCGTCGCGCCATTGGTGTGTATAATTTCTGTTGCAGCCCACATCCACATCGCATCGGCGTCTTTGATGACAGTGTCACCAACTTTCATTTATATGTGAGCTTTGCGGCATTGCGGGCTTCGCAATCTAAATATAACATAGTGTGACAGGCTGACGACGTTTAGCGCCCGCAGAAGGATATGTATGTATGTATGTATGTATGTATGTATGTATGTATGTATGTATGTATGTATGTATGTATGTATGTATGTATGTATGTATGTATGTATGTATGTATGTATGTATGTATGTATGTATGTATGTATGTATGTATGTATGTATGTATGTATGTATGTATGTATGTATGTATGTATGTATGTATGTATGTATGTATGTATGTATGTATGCATGTATGTATGTATGTATGTATGCATGTATGTATGTATGTATGTATGCATGTATGTATGTATGTATGTATGTATGTATGTATGTATGTATGTGCATGTATGTATGTATGTGTATGTATGTATGTATGTATGTATGTATGTATGTATGTATGTATAATTTCTGTTGCAGCCCATACAGGCGTTTTTTATGATGGTGTCACCAACTTTCATTCTGGGAGCTTTACGGGCTTCGCAATGTAAATGGAATGCTAAAAGAATAGTGTGACTGACACTGATCCCGCTTGCCACAGATTGTATAATTCCTGTTGCAGCTCATACAGGCGTCTTTGATGACAGTGTCACTAACATTCATTCTGGGAGCTTTGCGGGCTTCACAATAATAGAATAGTGTGACAGACGCCGTCTTGCGTCACGCCGAAGATTCCATATATAGGTGTATGATTCCTGTTGCAGCGAAGTTGTGAATTGCCTTTTATTAATCATGAAGGCATTAACCTGTATTTTAATATTTCGTATATGATTTTACATAGAAAAAGAAAAAAGAAAAAACCACGCCCGTCGGGCGTATGAGTAAATTAATTTCCCCGGCCCTACTCTGGGCCGGTGATTTTACATAATATCACGTCATCATATTTTATTACGTAATCTCACGTCATCATCGAGTTTCGATGCGCGCGATATTCCACCATCCATTATTCAATGATCCCCAACTGTGTTATAAAGGTTTTGCTGATTTTCGGATTTCATCGTCAAACGCCTGTGTGGGCGAGTGGAATAAGCGGGTGTGCGGGTGTGCGAGAGGTGTCACGGGGAAGCTGATTTCCCCCCCCCCACTGTATGGGGGCCTGCTTCTCCCTGTTTCACCCCTCGCCGTGTGTGTGACATGTGACACCCATAGCCGTGACACCGATCCGTGACCTGCTAGTTAGCCTCCGTTATTGCTAACTCTTCAGTTTTATGTTATCACCGTTCCGAGCACCCGGCCCTGCGTGTTTTCTGTGTTTCACTGTCTATATATTTACCCGTTACGAATATATAGTCAGATCATCCTTTCTATAAGGTTGCTGGAATTGGCACTGTGACATGTTCGTACTGTCACGTGTCATTTCCGGTATGTCATCTTCGGTGACTCTGCTTGTGTCAGTCTGACTACTTATTCCCGTATGTTATCAATTATTGAGTTCGTTCTATCTCGCCGGGAGCGTTCTCCCCGTGGCTGCTGTGCTGTTTCCAACAGGTTTTGGTCCCACTTTACGCTTGCGTATCGTGATTTTTAGCGTAAATTTTATTTCGTATTCGCTCTATCTTTATTTTGAGCTCAGCCATCTTTGTCGCGGCCTACGGAATCTGATTTTCGCTTTAGCTTGGACGGTCCGGCAGTTACGGGAAATTACGGCGGAGTGGTATCGGCATTTCTTTTGTTCGCGTTCGCTTTCTTTCACGGATCTTTTTTCCGCGATGGCTCTCGAGAATATTTTGTCCGATGGGGAGCTTCTAGCTCTTTTGTTTTCTTGCGATGAGAGATTGGGCAAAGTGGAGTTTCTTAAACGCGCTCAGTTGATTTCCTTGTGCCAGGCCCAAGCTAGAGCGCTAGCTCATTTTCGTAATGCTTCTCGGATTTTACCGCAGCCTCCAGCATCTTTCGAGCCGATTATTTTGAGTCTCGTTGTTTCAGGGGACGCAGCAGTTGGTGGTGCTGCGTCCGATCCTTCTTTGATTCCGGCCGTAACTTTCTGTGAGAAGGGCGTTGGCAATGGATCCGCGATTTTGGACACCCGAACTGTTTCTTCGCAAATTACGACCACAAGACCCGCGACTGGCTCCTCCAGTACGCGCAGGCTCACACGACAGGCTCCTCCTGTTCGTGTAGAGCGTCATTTCTTTCATTCCGTTGATTCTGCTTCTGGTTCCATCGGCACATCTGAGCAGCCGGACATTCACGCAGTGTTTGAGAGTGGTGAGAGCGAGGACGAATCGGAGTACCCTCCCGGGTATTACGATGAGTCTGACGACGATTGTGAGGGGTTTGGTGGCCACTTGGCCTCTCCGCAATTTTACCCTTCACAGTTGGCACAAGCTCCTGCCTTGGGCACAGGTTCCCAAGGGGAGTCTCATGGCGGTGTTTTGGACGTTGCAGCAGCTGATTTTTTCCCGCCGACATTTATTTCGACTGGAAATGCTTCGCTCTCTTCAGAGCACGTTGATCCGGTTAACGATGACAACGACGAGTTCTACCCCTATTCTTCCGACGATCACGAGGAGCACGACTCTGGTGGTGCTTACGAGGACGATGCTGACCCCTCCGATTACGATTCTGGAGACCACCACGACTCTGGGTCTGGTGGTGCTAGCAGCGAATCTTACGGTGGTTATTCTTCTAGGTCTTCTTAATTTTCTAAACGGACAGGCAGAGCATTCCTTTCAGATGTTTCGACCACTAGCTGACGCGTTCGTATTACATGGTGTTTCTTTTCGGGATGTTGACCACTAGCGGGCAGCTGTTGTTTCATTTCCGCGAGCCCTCTTATAGAGATGTGTAATTCCTCCCGACTGGCCGCGCACAACTACACAGCTAAACCAACAGGCAATTTTCTTCCGTGATTCATCTACTTTCGTGAGCAGACAGGCGGCATCTTGGATTGCTGCTGACCACTAGCCGGCAGAGATTTAGCCCAGAGGTCTTTCCAACATGAGATGAGCACCTAGCAGTATTTTATTCGGCATCCTCTGTTCAATCCTTTGACCTTGTGATATTTCTAGCTACCAGACTTAACCATTCTCATTAGATGTAAACTCTAGTAGCTAGGGTGGTGACTTTCACAAGCTGTAGAGCCACCTCAGATGAGGTGGTGTGCTGGAATTGGCACTGTGACATGTTCGTACTGTCACGTGTCATTTCCGGTATGTCATCTTCGGTGACTCTGCTTGTGTCAGTCTGACTACTTATTCCCGTATGTTATGCTGGACTTTAGGTTCAGGGTTATTATTATGGGCTCTGATAGCCCCTAGCCTGACCCGTCTCTGATCGGAACCGTGACTCCGCTAGTAGCTAGGATGACAGTACAGTAGTACTGTACTGTCAGTCATCACTTCGTATTATCCGGGTTTCCGAGATGCATGATAAAAGCACTCGGCCGGACTGATTATGGGAGCTTAGCCAGTTTGTTTTACCCGAGCGGAACACCTGTTCTCGCAGGTTATGGGCCCACCACGCTTCCAATTATTGAGTTCGTTCTATCTCGCCGGGAGCGTTCTCCCCGTGGTTGCTGTGCTGTTTCCAACAAAGGTTATCGGTCCCGTACCGCGCTAGTGGTGCTCACTGCATTCAACTCGCTTCGGCCTCAAAGCCGATTCTAATCCGTTCTTATCCGTCAACTGAGTGGGCTCGACATCTCCGTTACCGTCTTTGCCCGTTCAAGTGCTCCGCCTACCGTTTGTGATTGGTGGTTTACTTATCCGTTATTATCCGTTCTTATCCGTTACAACTTTATCGAAATTCTGGCATCCTACTTCGTTCCAGGCATGTCTCCCCAACGTCCTTCAACACTCTGGCCAGCAGCGCCTCTGCTGCCGGATAACTGGTTTACCGTACGACGTTTTTGACGTCACCACCGTTTTCCTCGTCGAATTTCACCCTAATTTGACCCATACATCGTCCGATTCCGTTAATTTTGCGAAAAGTTACGTTATCGCCATCGACCCAAACGTCCACTCAACTTTCTGACCAGCAGCACCCCTTCTGGAGTGAATACGAGTTACTGTACGATGTTTTTGACTTGACCTCCGTCTTCCTCGTCAAATTTCACCCCAATTTGTCTTCTCCATCGCTTGATTTGGTTAATTTTTCGAGGAATTACCTTTCAACCACGAAACCCTATCGACGCGCCTTCCAGATTTTGCAGCCGCAGAGATCATGATCTCGCTACGCCAGTGTTCAGCGTGCGCGCATGGCCGCAGTTCGGTCTGCACTGGACTTGCTTCGACGACAACATCTTCCCTTTGACTGTGGTCTGGTGGTGCCTGGTGGTGCTTACACACCAAGCACCAAGCTCGAGTCCATCGCGTTCGCCATCAACAACGAGTGCTTTGACTCCTTCGACTTCGTCCCTCCACTCCCTTCGCCCTCGCCTTGCACCCCACCTCTTCACCATCTAGTGGTGTGTGGTGATGTTGCCACGCCCACTTCGCCCCTCTCCATCATCCCTTTCGAGTGGTACCTGGTCCTTTTTGTCGCACCACTGGTCATTTTTGTCGCTGTCGCAGAATATTCTTTTGTCGCGAGACCACCGCACAGAATCTTCTCAAAAAAACAGTGAATCCTGTTCGTTCCCTTAAAGGGGTAAAGCAGGTTTTCAGAAAATAAATGGAGACATGAATTCGACATCGTCGTTCGAACAGTGTCAAGGTGCCCCAAAAATTTTCGTCATCCAAAATTTTAAACTTCAGGTTGTCGTAACTGTCTGTCAACCGACGGATCGGACCTTCGACCGACCGCTAGATCAGTCAAAATGAAATCTGACTCGGAAACCGAATCTAAATTTTGTCGCAAGCATGTAGAAGATACAGCAGCCCTCCGTCGACTGTTTACTTACCGACGGATCAAACCGTCGAACGACCGCTCGATCAGAAAAAAATGAAATCCGCATCGGAATCCGAATCTAGTTTGTGTCGCTAGGATGTCGAAGATACAGCAGCCCTCCAGTCGACTGTTTGTCGACCGAACGATCTAACCGTCGACAGACCGCCCGATCAGTAAAAATGCAGAAATCCGCTCGATCGATCAGAAATCCGCATCGGAAATCGAATCTTGGGGCTGTCACAAGAAGTGTCGCAAGACTGTCGCAAGGATCTAGGATGTAGAAGATCCAGTACAGCAGCCCTCCAGAGTCCAGTCGACTGTTTTCCGACCGCGTGTCCGCGTCACAGTCCGCGTCACGGTCCCATCTTCCCAAGGTCACCGTCACCACATCTTGAACAACTACAGTATCCTTTAATCTTAAGCGACCGACAACCTATATTGTAATTACCAGGCGCCGACAACGACCAACCGACTTCCGCGGCGTATTGATGTTCTTCGTTTGTTTTTTTTGTTTGACTATTTTAGTTTCTGACTAGCGCACTGTTCCCTAATAATAATAAAACATTTACGCTAGCAAAGGGGACAAAGTCCTGAGAGTGCGGTATCCCTGCAAGTAAGGCAGGCTAGTGAAAACACCAGGGGCTACTCCCTCTGCTATAGCGCGCCCACAAAGGGGCTCAACCCACTTTTCAGCAGGGTGACATCTAGAGAAAAAGCTAAGTGCTAGGCAAAAAACTCTAGAAGATGGAGAAGCAGCCATGGCCGGGTGAGTGGAGGGGTGGCTGAATCTGGGCGGTGGGGAGAGAAGTCGGAGAATTAAGGGGGTTTTTGGAGACGTTGAGGAAGGGGGTCAGGGTGGGCGGGGAGGAGGGGGGTATGGGGAGGGTAAATGGCCCCTCCCCTTGGGGACACGGCACCATCTTTTATTGCAAATTTTTGAGAATTATTGCAGGAGGGTTTGAAGAAAGTCGTTTGATTGTTGCACAGCTTCTGTTTCTGTCATGGCTTCACTGCTCGAGATGTCAACTGTATGCGGGTCAGTGTTTAAGGTGGTGGTGGTGTTTAACAGAAACACATCTCGCCTATTTTTGGTGTGTTGTCTACAAATTCTTGATAGTTTTTTAAGAAGAGGTTTAATCTTGCCACGGGGAACACCTATAGTGTTGAGGACAGTACCAAAAAGAGGAGGGAGGTATCCCATGAGTGTGAGAACTTTGGGCCATTTAACGGTGTTTATGAAGGGTTTGGAATTTGCGTTGGTGATTGTCGTGTCGTGGTGACCACCATAATAAGGCTCAATATCACTCTGATGATAAGGAGGGTCTTGAGTGGGCCATGGGCAAAGCGAAGAAGGAAGTACTTTGACGCTTTCATTCAGAACTTCATCCCAAATATCAGAGCCGACTCCTGTGTACTCTAGCCTCTTCTTCGTGACTCTGGATTTAGGAAGGACGTTGAGGAACCATCTGGCAATCTTTTTCTGTGTAGGCCTCCAGTCAAAGACTGGTTGAGTATCACTGGGTGCACTGTCTATAGCTATGATAACAACATCCGAAAAGTCATCCTTATAGCATCCACCACCTGGGAGAACGTAGGGGTCATCACCCGTCCAATAGCCATGTGGGATAAATGGAATAGTGTTATGCGGGAATCTGAAAACAAGTTTAAAACCTTTGTCGAACCATCTTTTTTGGTTTTTGGGAGACAGCGGAAGAATCCATGTTCCTGAAAATCCGGGGACGGTGTTGGCCGCTTTATGTCCCATTTCCAAGGTAGTCATAACCGCCGAAGATTTGCCCTTTTCTTTCCCATCAAAGGGGGGATTTCCATAAACGATTCTGCCGATGCCTGTTATCGGATCAACGTAGGCATCCCAAGCGAGACCATCAAAGCCAATTTTCCCATGATGGCAGAAGGGCCTGAGGGCTTTTTTCATTCTTGTGGTGGGTATGCATCTTCTCGAGTGAATTCTAGGGTGGGCATTTAGTGGGTTGGAGAAGAGTTCACAGCCGTTTTTGTCAAGATTCCTGTCATCCACCAAAATATCTAAGAGGCTTCTTCTGATTGCATAGCAGTTTTTAGGATCCCCCGATTCAAACTTACATGCATTGAGTGCTTCGTGAATATCGTGTGCCCTATTCGAGTACTCCGCAAGTGAGCATGGAATTGCTTTGTCGGAAAGGCGGTGCCAGGCCAAAAGTTTCCAAAACTCTTTCTTTTGGACATATTGGAGTTCGGGATATTTAATTGTCCCCGTGACATGGTCCACTTCAGGTTTAGCGGTCACAGCAATGGTATTCTTTTTTGAACTTGATGGTCGGTACATGCTAGCTTCCGGGAGAGCGTGTAAGTATAATTCCTCCTTCATTTCCTGTCTTAGGTCAGCAAGTGGAAAAAGTTTCGATGGCTCTGTTTTGATGTATGTGGTACCTTTTCCAGGGTTTAGTAGTTTGGCTTTTCTGAGATTTCTTCAGCAATGATTTTCCTTAGTTCGCCATCTTGGGTTGTTCTAAGACTATGCAAACTATTATTATGTCCCGAGCATTCAAGTTGGATGTGTTCGAAGGTGCATTTTGTATTCTGTTGGCAGTAGGGGCAGTTTTCAGTCCCGATTTCCCCCAGTTTAAATAAACGTGTTGGAGAGGCTTGGAGACCCAGGAGTTCTCTGCTTCTAGAAGCGGTGAAAGCTTTAGGTGTTATTTTGGAAATATCTTTAGTGGGGGCGGTGTTATTCTCGTTAAGCATTCTCAAGTACTTCCCTTGAGATTGTAGAGTTCTCCAATTATGATAGTGTGATAGACGTTGAATTCTTCTAATGTGACTACGGATATCGCCTAAAATAGGGACCTCAAAAAAGAATAATGAGAAGGGCAGTTTCTCGGCAGGGTCGTAGCGGGAGATGTCTGAGCAACCCCCTCTGAATGAGGCTCTTTTAGCAGTACGGTCCACTCTGTCATGGACTTTGTCATTATTGTGACCCCTAATCCATTTAAGGATGATTTTACTGTGGTCTCCTTCACTGTAGAAGCCAAGTTCTTCTAACAGTAGGCGAACAGCCTGCACATCTCTGCGATTAGCTTCACGTAGTTTGTCCCGAGCACTCATAGATCTGCCATCCTTTGTTACAGCAGATATTGCGGCCATGGAGTCAATGGCATGTACCATTGGAGTCATGGATTTGAGGAGATTCTCTTTTTGTTCTGCGAGTAAGAATCTCAGTCCCGCAATTTCAGCAGATGTACTACTAGGGTTTTGGATATCTTCCTTGATAAGAAGCCCCGGTGCGGCGAAAGTTCTTGAGGGGGGGATATTCATCTTCCGAACAAGTGGCATTCCGTTGTCAAAGTTTTTTATGGCATATGCTGCACCACTGCATGCTGATTTTTTACCGGCGAATAGGGAACCATCGCTTGCCATATCATAATCCTCCATTTGATTGCTCTTTTCGGCGAAGGGGGTAGATTCTTCTTCCGAGTCGCTAGGGCAGCTGTATTCACTTTCTTCTTCCGCAGTTTTGTTTTTCATTCTGGCAATAATGGTCTCATATTGTCTGTCTGAGATGTAATCATAGTGTGAGTTAATATCACCGACTTTAGCAAGAACAGAAGAGGGCGGGTCCATATGGTCATTATATTCGAAAATGGAACCTGCTGGAATTAGGATGCAACCGTCATCGGTGATGCTATATTCAAAGTCGTATTGAAAACTGTTGGTTCCTTCGATTCTGACAAAGACATTAGGGTTTTTGGCATTGTTACTGTATTCTGTGTATTTTATTGACATGGCCTCTAAGTCAATATTGGTAATGTGAATAAGAGAGATGGAATCTCGGTTACCATTTCCTTTCCAATGAAACTCACCCGTGTCCGGGGGTACTATGTTGTCTCTATATTGTTTCTTGACATATCTGGCCTGTGGGTCCAAACCTACAGGGTTTTGAAGCATTTCCTTTTCGATTTCGGTTAGCCATCCAGGGGGTCTATTACCGTTCAGCCTGAAAAAGCCTTTGCTTTCTTGCCAGTTTTTTAACATTCCACCGCAGGGAGTCAGAAAGGAACCTGTGTGCTTGAGGTTATATTTTTGAATTGCGGAGGTAACATTCCTCGACATGTAGAGTTGTCTGGGAAGGGTGGTGATTAATGTGGTTTCACCCGCTTCATTTTCAGGGTAATTTTTAGAGTCGATAGCGTATCCAAGTTTTGCCATAATGTGACCTGTACGCCTGAACCAGTTAAAGCGTTTGTCTTTTGTGTGACTATAGGTTGCATAGTGTGATAAAGGAAAGCCCGAGATGGCATTTTTACTCATTTCGTTGTTCATGTTTTGAATTATTATTTTAAGCCACAAATTGCTGTTTCTACGGTATAGTGAGATAAGGTGAGGGTCAGTGATACGGTCCGTGTGGTTGTGTTGCCAATATTCGTGTTCATCTGCCGAACACAGGGTGTTCATGGTTTCAGTAATACACGACGCGGTTACAATATCGAAGACACTATCAATACCGTACCCGCCCTGGCAGACTGCCGTCCAGATTATTTGGTGGTTAGTGTCAACTGGGCAGCCCAGGTATTTGATTATAAACGAAGCTATCATTTTGTCTAATTCAATTGCAACATTCTTTGAGGAGTTGGCAATTGCTGAGGTAACTTTAAGGGGGTACGCCATCCTCGGAACTACAACCGCATTTATAACATATCTTAGCTGGTGTAGAGTCATGTGTTGCAGTTGGATGGATGTGAGAGTGGATTTAAGTCTATCGATAAGGATTTCCGCCTGTTTGTCCCATTCCCCATTTAGTGCAAACCATACTCCGAGGTATCTGTTTACCTCTTTGCTGTTAGAGAAATCGAGAAATTCTGGTGACTCAGGGGGTATCCATTTCGCATCAATGGAAGGACTCGAGTCATTGGTATTGGGCTTCAGGTGACCCCCAGAGATGAGTAAATCATCGGACAGGTCATATCGTGTTACTATTTTGCCCTGGGATTTGATGCGCTTTCTGTAAGAGTATTTGGATTTCTTAACATTGATGGGAATGCCGATGAAGCTCATAAATTCATTAACTATACCTAGCATGTCTTGAACTTCGTCTTTAGTTTTCCCCACGAGCATGATGTCATCACAGAAGAACCGTGCAAAGATATTTAAAGGGGTGTCCTTTTCTAATAAGTTTTGAGAGGGAGGAATAACATTATTTCCTGGTTTGTCTGGTCTATGGCGCTCCGAGTTGAGTTCGTATCCATATGTGGTTCCTGTCGGGTTTGCACCGTTTGCTCGTTTTGCTAACCAAATTGCCAGGATATCCATAATGGCTACAAACCTTAGTGGGCTCAAAACTTCTCCCTGAGGAACTCCACATTCGAGGGACCATTCATCTGTGAGGCCTTCCTCAGTAAGTACCATTCTAGAGGCATCATTGGTGATGTCTGAGATGATGTTAATTATTTGTGATGGGAGTCCTAACTTTCTGAGCGCTAAATTGCTCATCCAGAATTCAGCTCTGTCAAATGCTTGTTTGAGGTCCAGGTAAACTACGTGGAGGTCTTTGTCGTATCTATTGGCATCCGAAATTACTTCATTCAAAATTTGGAGTGAGTCATCTATGTTTTTATTCGGAAGAAAGGCATCTTGAATGGGAAAGAGAATGGGGTGGGTGTTGAGTATTGTTTTGAGACGGTTAGCAATTATTGTATTAAATAGTTTAAGACCCGTTTCCAACATTGTGAGGGGTCTGGAATTATCTATGGTACATGGTGCAGAGGGATTTTTAGGGATTGGAAGGATGACTCCAGATTTTGCACTCTTAGGAAATCTCCCAGTTATAAGAATGTGGTTAAAAAGTGAGACAGTAACTTCTTGAAAATTCTCTGGGCCCTTGATCCACTGCGAGTATCTCATCCCCGAGGGTCCTGGTGCTGTAGAGATACCACAGTCCGAGTATGCTTGTTGGAGTTCTTTGTGCGTGATTTCTGCCAATAGTCTTGCGGCGGCCGTATCGGGGATTTTAGGGCTATCCTTGAGAATGTCAGTGAGCCACTGTGGGAGTTCATCTGGCTCATTCGGGTTAGTAGAAAATAATTTTTATTTTTGTATTCATCTAGTGTTGTGTTTAGTCTTTCTGTCTTTGTCTCAGGTATCTTTCCATCACTACCTGGGGTAGCGGCTGCACCTTTTTCAGTAGGTTTCATCTTTCCCATGACTGTGTCTAGAAACCTCGAAAGGTTAGTTGAGAAAAGATGCTGCAGGGCTTCCTTTTCTCGAAGTTTGCGTCGTTCAATGTCTGTGTCTCTGCTTTTTTGAAAAGCATTTCTGATTATTACATAATTTTCATGTAACCGTAGTCTCCATGTGGTTGCTGCTTCATTATGTTTGGGTTGGAGCAAGGCAAACGGTAGTGTGCGGGCAGCCTTTTTGGCTTGCTTTGGAATGTTACTAACATGAGTTCTTGTGTCCAAATATTTGATGATGCGGCGTACTGTGTTTAGCCATTTGTATATATAGTTAGATACTGCGGATGGTCTTTCGGACCTCCCAGTTTTGTTCAGATTCTTGGTGCCAAAGGCGTCACTTGCCGCCTGATGTGCCAATTTGTGCAGGGTATCCCATGTCGCGTCAGGGTGCATTTCCTTGAGGCCAGTGTCGTCGTTTCTAGCTGCTTCCAAACCATTTTCCATTTCGAGTGTACTATGTAGTCTTTCAGTGTAAGACACCCAGCCTGTAGCGTATTGGAATAAATGGGTTGTGCAGTCTATTTTTTCCGAATGCATCTCAGATCCGTATAGGCTCCAGAATTTAGCGGGCATATGGGGTTGTAGAAGGATATCCCAGCAGGTCATGTAATCATCTGTGCTAGATTTCGTGATTTTCTTAACTTCCAGTGAGCTGAATGAAAGGTGTCGCTTGAGGTAGGCATTTACATCTTTCCTATTTAGTAGATGAGGTGAACCTATATGCCAAATGTTATCTTTGACGTTATGACCTAAGTTGAGACCACCTTCTGGCATCCCCTTTCCTCTAGAGAGTAAGTGAGCTGCATGCCATGGGCTATTGAGGTGAATCCACCATTCCTTGGGTTTGTTGTGCCATTTTAGACATTGTTCCATGTTGTCTGTCTTTTCATTTTTTGCTATGAGCTTGTTCACTGTTATGGGGCTGCCGTCTGTATTATCCCGTCTAAGATCGAGATCAGTGGTGTCACCCTTGATGGTGCTGATAGCGGCTCTAGCTTTGTTTTTATTGATGCACGCGTGCACAAGTTCATTTGTGCTGTATCCGTTTGCTTCAAGGAGTCCTACAATATCTTTCTTGTTTATTTTCCTTTTTGTATCCTTATTTTTGTTTGTCATTCTGATTGGGTACCCTGGGTACTCATCATGTGTGGTTTCCTTGGCACCATTAAATCTAGGTGTTGGCAAAGTTGTATCGGTAGAAATCTCCGGTTTGGTGTCGTTTTGAGGGAGCTTAAATTCAGCCCATACTATCCCGTGGTCGGAGATGATATAAGGGTTTTCCTCCGTCCATCCAGTTTTAACTGTCAATTCTGCCATAGTTGTGTTGGCCATGATATGGGTAAGTTTTGCTTTTGAGTTTTTGGATATAACATGTGTGAAAATCTCCGTGTTTGGATTACGGTCCATTATCAGTTCATTAAGAGAACATCTGTCATTGTTGAAATAAGTTAAAAGATGCTTATTCTTCTCAACATGCTCTTGATATGACATGTAATTTCCACCTGACACCCGCTGATTTGGGGTAATGGTACAGTTTTTGTCACCTATCTCTATGTAGGCCTTTTTTGGATTATTTCCTGCCTTTCCTGCCCAGTCAGTTAGTGTGTCATATAATTCCATTTGTTCATCTACTAGTGTGGCATCATTCATATAGCCACTAGCTATGTAAAGCTCAAACCCGTTATTTCCTGAAAATTTGGTCATTACTGCTCTCTTTGCGTCTCCATCAATTGTGGTAACCGAGGTGGAAAGTGGTAAGCTTTTCGGGTTCCATAGGATCATGGAACCAATGGAAGCTCTTTCATTTACATGAGATGTGCGGAATTGAATTCCTTTTTGTGTCATTAGGGTTTTTATTAATGCAAGGTTTTCAGTATTCACCTTGGTTTCTGATATACATATTATATCGGCCCGTCGGTCAATTAAAAGATTGCATATTGTTTCTAATTTAACCAAACTGTCTTTATCTTCTTTGTGGTGTCGGAGGCCTCTCATATTCATACCCATTATAATCAAATTGTCAGAGTGTTGTGCTATTTGTAGTTTTGTAAGTCGGTCTAACTCTTCTGACTGTTTAGTGACGCTTTTGTGTTTTGCTTTTTGTAGTATGCATCTGCCATCTGCGTCATAGATGTTCTCACAGTCAAAGATTTTGTTTGTGCATTTGGTTTTAAGGATTATTCTCTTTTGTTTGTGAGAGTGTTTCCTGCGGTATCCATATGTGCGAGGTTCGCAAGAGAGCTTTCCTTTGCCTGAGATGAAGTGATTATAAGCAGTGTAGATGGGTCTACCGTCTTTGTTTTCAGGATTTGGCTTTGTTGGATGTGCATCAACTTTCGGGAGGTGAGTTCTTAAAGAGTGTCGTATGGTCGAAATGGCTTTGTTATTTTCGTGTTTGGTTATCCTAGCTTCTCTGCCCGTTTGTGGTAGAATTCTAATATTTAGGTTTTCAAGTTCGTATAGTAGATCTCTGTTTAATTGTGCTGCCGAGAAGAATTTAGTGTTGTGCAGGATGTGAAAGGCTTTGTGAGCTAGTGTAAAATTGAAAATCCCCATGTTGTTCGGATGTACTCCCAGTTTCAAGGTTATGCTGTGCGCACTCAGGTCTTGAGGGAGGAGTGTGAGAATATCTTTTTGGTGTTTATTGGTAGGGATATCAAAATCACAATAAATAATCTTTCTTTCTGGAATGATGTGGACTGCAGTTGACCATATTTCATTGATCACAAGAAGATGGATTTGAATGTTGGTGTTATCCGTGTTCGAGGTGTGATGATATTTCCTATGTGATTCGATGGTTTCTGAAACAATTGTTTCATTAGTGGTGTGTGTCTTCCATTTCAGCTTAAAAGTTTCTATCAGAGTTTCGATCTGTTTTTTAGGTGTGGCACCTCTACGTGTGAGGACAAATTCCCTACAGTGTTGTTTACTCCGCTCTTTTTTGTACTTTGTTTCTGCGCTGGGATTGCGCCCTTGGAGCCCCTAGACTTTTTTCTTATCCCCAACACGCATGCCTTGTATAGCGCGCTGTTCTTTTTGCAGGATCTAGTGCGTTGAACGAAGGCAACAGAAAACTTGGCTGCTAGCTCCCTTTTAGCATTTCGGTTTGATTTCGTTGGCAGT
Source organism: Cymbomonas tetramitiformis (assembly GCA_001247695.2). Taxonomy (NCBI): domain Eukaryota; kingdom Viridiplantae; phylum Chlorophyta; class Pyramimonadophyceae; order Pyramimonadales; family Pyramimonadaceae; genus Cymbomonas; species Cymbomonas tetramitiformis. The sequence continues at coordinate 10,479 of LGRX02033810.1, read as the reverse complement.
GCTTGAATTCCGTCCGCCGGGAATCTTGCACGCCGACTCCCATCTCTGCTCTTTAGCGTGCAGTTATTTGCAGAATCTCGTGCGCTGTCGGTGACTGACGCATTGCCTCCCTTTCCGGAGTTTGTTTTTACGCTGGGAGTGCTTGGAGCCCGTTGGGCATCTTGCCTATCGGGTTGGGTTCGATTCCCAACACCTCTGCTGACTGGCGCGCTGTTTTTTTGCAGGTTAGCATGCGTTTTCGGCGTCAACATTGCTGTCTTTTTTTATTTTCATGCGTTGCTGTTACGATGTGCATGCTATTGTTTTGACTATCCTAAATTGTACTTATTTACAGATCTGTGCCTGCAGGAACTCTGCGATTTTGGCCGTCTGTAGCACTGGAAGGAGCTATAGGCAACTCTGCCGATTTCCAAGACTGCTATTGCTTACTTTAGGATAGATGAACTGTTTTAATTGATTGATCGATACGTAGTTTTTGTTTGCTGTCTCGTTCCATTTACATGCTTTAATATTGTAATAATATTATATGTTAGAGTATAGCACAATCCTGCTTGCATCCTTCAGTGTCCATGCATTGAATATGCCTAGATATTGTAATAATAGGCCATGTTTAAGCTGTGTCAAATTCCTGTGTGAAACAATAGACCCGTTATCGACCTGTGTTGTTCACCACGGGTAAGCAAAATTTTCATAAAATTTTCCTAAATTTTTACGACAAAAATGACCATTTTATCATTTTCGTCGCAAGCTGCGACAAAAATGACCGTTTGGTCATTTTCGTCGCAGCCTGCGACAAAGGAATATTCTTGCGACAGCGACAAAAATGACCATCGGTGCGACAAAAATGACCCGCTACCCTTTCGAGTTCCTCCCCATGACCTCGATCACGTTCCCTTACCGCATTTTTCACCTTCCACCTCCCCAACCCCTTCTCATCGACGCATTCGCTCTGGTGGTGCCAGGCTACTTTTGGCTTTGGCACCGCACAGGAGTTGGTTGATTCGTCGTCTGGATGCCCCTCGACATCTTCGAGGAGACCGCCGCCACCACTTAGTGAATACGCGGCCACATCGCAACCGACTATTGAGTGAGCTAGTCTAGACCTTAGCTGCAATTGTCTTGCAGAGTGACACCGCATCTTGCCAGCTGTTAGCTAGCTGCAATGGTCCCTTGAACTCTGACATTAAGTGACATTGGGTTTAGGTTTTAGGGTTTGCTTGCTTCGGGATGTCCACTCACACCTTCGGGGTGAGGTGGTGTCACGGGGAAGCTGATTTCCCCCCCACTGTATGGGGGCCTGCTTCTCCCTGTTTCACCCCTCGCCGTGTGTGTGACATGTGACACCCATAGCCGTGACACCGATCCGTGACCTGCTAGTTAGCCTCCGTTATTGCTAACTCTTCAGTTTTATGTTATCACCGTTCCGAGCACCCGGCCGTGCGTGTTTTCTGTGTTTCACTGTCTATATATTTACCCGTTACAAATATATAGTCAGATCATCCTTTCTATAAAGGTGTGGGATGCGGCAGGTATCTGAATCGAAGCCACAAGTGGAGCGCTATGGAGGTAGAGGTGGCGCAGCGGTACAGGCGTTCGGTGGCCCCCCGGAGAGACGGGGGTATCGCCGGGGCGCAGGCGAGGCAGGGGAACTGATCTGGGACACGTCATTTATAGCATTTATGCTCCTCGGGATATTTTTCATAAATATTATTGAATATTATTCATATAAATATTTTAAAATATTTCTGAATATTTCTGAATATTTTTATATTTTTATATTTTACTTTTTCATGAATACAGCGGCGACTTGACAAGAACCCTTGTCCGCAGACGTGTCATCCGAGGTGGACCAACCAGAGTACTCCATTTTTAGCAACGCAAGACAAGCGAGGCGGAGGGCGCACCCACCCGCAGCACAACTCACAACAAACGGACACCATCGAAGTTTTGCCATCGTTACGGATAATTTTCTTGGGATCCTACCACTGACGTTGTTTTCAGAGGCCTCCGCGGTGTTGATTTTTGAACTCAAGAAGTTCGCCGTTGTTTAGGTATTTCTCCTAACACTATGCTCAGGAAAAAAATTGCACTGCTTGTGATACTGTTCTCTGTCTTCTTTAGCTTGTTGCTTCGGTGACTTGTGCTGCCGTCTTGTTAACGGTTTTGCGAATGGATCTTTCTTCGATCTCGCCGTTCGGTAGCGATCTTGGTGTTTCCGAATGTTTGTAAGCGTTTAGCAGAAGGTGTGCAAGACCCTTTTCCCAAGCCCAACAAGTATTTATGGCGTGACCAATGTCGGCTGCGGGAGCAGGTGCTTTCAGCGACGTGCTAAAAGTAGAGCACCATGCCTTGGAAACCTCCCCCACCAAAGCTATGCTTGCTGTGCGAGAAGACAGTTTATCCTATGGATGAGCTTTCTGCTGACGGCAGAATCTTCCACAAGACATGCTTTCGTTGCACTCACTGCTCGAAGGTCGGTTTCTTCGAAAGAGCTGTTGTTATTTCACGAGCAGACTTTCTGCTATGCGGAAGCGAAAAAGAAGTTGCTTTGTGATTGCGGGTTGCTCATGTAAGCGGTGAAATAATTTCTGGCTCTGATTTCTTCCGCCTAGCCGCGATGGTTTGATCAACAGTTTCCACAGAAACAACTATTGCAGCTTGGCTGCGACTTGCTGCTCCAGCAAGAGATATGGGGCAGCTAGCCGTATGTGTTTCCGATGATTGTCTAGCAGCCTGAAACGATCGTCTTCTCACATACTCAAAGGCAGCCCGGGTTGACGTTTACCCCAGGTTCTCACGCTGAGTAATTACGCGTCCATGAATGATAAGGTGTATTGTAAGCCGCACTTCAATCAATTATTCAAGGTACCTTTCGCTGTTGTTTTTTATCACCTCAAGCGAAGCTTTTTTGAAAAGCCTTAGCTTTTGAGACCTTCACAGACGCTTTTCGGGAGCATCGTCTCCTTGTGTGCCTTGTTTTGGCCCTGTTCGTTAGTCTCTCTCAAGTAGAAAAAACTAGACTCTCCAGACGTATCTTAAGGTTATGGTGTTGCCTGCATACTATGACAGGAGAAGGGAAGCTACGACGGCATTTCTGGGGAAGAGAAGAAAGTGTACGCAGGTGGAGCAGATGGGGTAGGGGGAGATAAGTGCGCCGGATGCGGGAAAACCGTATACGCTACCGAGAAGGTAATCTCTGTTTTTTCCATATAAAACGACACCAAAGATTGCAGTGCACACGGTTGAAAATCGAAAGTTGCGTTTCGTTTGACAAAATGGTACCGAGGTTCACTCACTTATTAGTTTTCTTGGAGTAGCCCTCTGCGCTCGCTTAGTTTTTACGCATTTAACTGTGCTTTATTTTTAAGTTTGCTCGCTTATAGATCTCATTTCCGTGTTTGTTGGTTTCTTTTTTCCGACAGTTCGAAGCCGCAGATAAGATTTGGCACGCGGGTTGCTTCCGTTGCTCCGATTGCCAAGCAAAGCTGTCCTTGACAAACTACACTGCTTCTAAGGGCGTTGTGTACTGCCGCCTGCACGTTCCCACTGTACGTATCTCCTCTTGCCTGTGGAAAGACCCCGTGCTTAGACAAGGGCGAAAGACCTTGTTATCCTTACCTGGTTTCAGCTGTTGACGCTCGTTCTTTTGCGAACAAAACTCTGTAGTCAAACTTCAAGCGTATGTGAATGACTAGCTTCCAAGAAGAGTTGGGGCTCTTCGCGCACGTGAAGCACGGCTCAACCCTCTGCTGTATTAATATTTATTCATGTGTTCGATCGGAAGGTTTCACTTTCCGTTGCTTTGACGTATGGACTGACTGCTGGGTGCAGCTCACCCCTAAAATCGGGATGGACTCCGTGGCCTTCCAGGATGCGCTTAACGCACCCAAGAGGGTATTTCATCACCTTATACGTACTGCTTGTCCTTTCCTACTACACTTTTGTCTATCACAGAATTTCTGTTGAATTCGGGGCTGACAAGTGAAATTCCTCCCAACTCGAAAAGCTTCTCCGCGTTAAATTTCTCTGGTCTCCGCTGAGGCAAAAATTTCCGTGTTTCAACTTAACTGCAGGACGAAATGGTGGATGCCGTAAACCGATCGCAAGGATCGGTGAGGAAGGAATCTGTCGCTGGTGAAGAAAGCGCTGTTGCGGAGGAGGCTGCTGCCGAAGCCGTGCCTGAGCCTGCTCCCGAGCCCGAAGAGGAGAAACCCGAAGAAGTTCCTGAGCCGGCTGCGGCTGAGGAAGAGCCTGCAGCTGAGGAGGCTGCCGCCGAACCTGCTGAAGAGCCTGCAGCTGAGCCTGCTGAAGAGCCCGCCGCAGAGGAGTAGGCCAACTATTTGTATTCGTTTCTCGGGAGGGTACTTTCCGAGTTGTTCCCCGGTCCGTTCTTGTTTTCGGAACCGAGCAAAGACACTGTTTTCTGGACCGAGCAAAGACACTGCCCGATATGCATGTGTTCAACAATGGTACCTCCTACAGAACTAGCCCGTGTTCTACGAGCATTTTACAGTGCCAGGCGCACCTTGCACTATGAACTTATTCCATGCATTCAGCAACATTTTGTCTACAGAAATCAATGATCTTCAAAGGGTCTCTTTCTGTGAATATCTTTCTACACCCAAGTTTTGACTACATGAAACACAGCCTTTTGGAACCACTAATGTTACGTATTTATTGCACAAGTTAATTAGAGTTATGGGAATTTAAGTCTGCAAAGGTGCTCCCACTTTCAGAGATCTGGCACCATATCCTTTATTTCAATGCTAATGAACTGTTTGCCCTTCACCCCTTTATGAGCCGTCCGTTTGTCCATGTTAAAATAAGTAAATATTTGTAGGGAAAGGGCCAATGGCAAGAAATTATAAACTATCACTGATCGATTGTTCAGGTGGCTCAATCGGCGAAATTAATTGTTATCAGCTTGAGATAACTCGCTGACACGAATCTAATCAATCTCGCCGACAACAAACCAACAAATGTCCCTTATCATTAAAGATAAGAGACATTTATATGTCGACATCTAGCCCGCTCGCTCGACGAATCGCCACACGAAGTCGAGGGTGCAAAATTGGTTGACTCGGACACCCAGGTCCTTCAGATGTGTATACACGGTGCAATGTGCCCCAGCATCACAGGATGGGGTTGTCCCACATGCAGCGGGTGATGGCATCCCGAATAACGGAAGCGCGTTGCACTACGTTATGCACTTCATGGTACACTTGTTAGAGAGTACTATTGCCATATCGTACGCGTGCCGTACCGTAAGCATTCATTGCGGTATGGTGCGGACGTACGGTATACTCATTACGGTAGACCATCCAATTTCTTATTACCACGCTTGATATTAATGTTGCCATATGCCACCATTGCGTCCTACAAACAACCATTATTGGGTTGATATCTCATGGGGGGAAATCAAGGTAAATGAATAATCAAATTTCTGAGCGAAACGCTGCAATAAACAACAAATAAGAAACGTTATATGTATAAGATATCCACACCGGAGGTTGGCGCCCCCCCTCGCGGCATCGCACATAGCGGAAACATGATTGATAATAATAGGTATATGTCACCCTGAATTATGCGAAATGTTGCGTTATGCGTTACACTAGATACGTATATACATTTGTTTTGGTATTCTATGCCCGGCCAGTGTCACCGCGATGATATATCTCTAGCTAGAAAAGCGAGCTAAATCCTATTCACGCAAAGTCGAGCTTTCAAAGTGCGCAGTTCTATCCGTATTGCCATTGTGAGAAATCAAAATTGGCTCGATACCGCGATCACTTATCCTTATCACCGGCAGGTGCAAAGGATTTGAGTGAAACACTTTTGGATCCGGATTTTTTTCGAATTGTTCCGTCACGAGCATGTACCAAGCATTGTAAGCAATAAATATCTCGCTTTAAACAAACGGCCAAGGCCTTCAAAGCAAAATCGCCTGCGCCACGAATCCGCATAAACCAACCTCCCCCTTGGACATAAATGGCGAATTTCGTAAAGCGAGATGATAATTCGACGCGCGTCGTGTGGATCACAAGTTGCGGGCATGGATATGAATATGACGACACGATGATGGGCACGCAGTTACATACCGGCATAGCGGTATGATCAAGTGATCGGATCTCTATTCGGATCTTATGTGGCGTTGATGATAGCCTGGAGTTCTCCGTGAGTTGCATTGATGCCCGGAGCAATGCGCCATGTTTCTTCAAATTCTCTCAACACTTGGGCCGCTTTGAATGAAGCAAAAGGGTACATAGACGACATGATATGCCACACTCAAGGACAACCCAAAGGGCGGGAGCATAACTCCGATCACGCGCGCGGCATAGGTACAACGAAGCGAAAGGGTACATAAACGACATGATATGCAACCATAAATAAATAAAACGTTCAATGGACAACGAAGCAAGGGAAGGCAGATGACACGTTATGCACCCATAAATAAATAAAAGGTCAATTATAAACAGTTGATGCCGCCAAAGTCCCTATCATAGAATTCACTTTCGGTCTGGAAGAAGCCGTTGGCTCTGTGAACCAATCCCAGAAATCCAGACTTAAACCGACAGTCTGTTTATGCCTTCTAAGGGCAACCAAAAACTTGCTAAACTCTTGCTTAACTAAGTCATCTACGTCAAACTGTTGAAAGAAAAAAGAGCTATGAGGAATAGTGAAATGCCAATTACATTTGACCTTGAAGTCATGTAATGATAAAACAGAAAATGAATCTTCAAACGACCTAATGTAACACAACGCAAAAGAGTACGTAGGCTGTTCAACATCAAAAAGAAACTCGATGGAGGGAATCCAAAACCATAACGCATTCTTCAGTAGGCAGGATGCGGGAAAGTTCTCTCCATTCTAAAAAGAATAGCATAATAATAGTTATTCGCAAGAATTCAAGCACACAGTATCTAACTCTAAGCTACTACCGCTAAATCCTAATTAATCCTTTTAAATCCTTCTTACCTGCAGCACAAAATAGCAGTTCTAAGAAATAAATAGCCAATCAACGTTAAACCGTTAAACATGAAAACTAACACGGGGGACAACAGGAACTGAACAGCAACAATGACTGCAGCAAAAATAACAGTTAACATTTAGCACAACGTCGAAAGGAACCATCGAGAGAACACAGAATTTCAGAACAGAAAACATTACAAACAAATAATTTACAAAGAACTCGACAGCAAAATACGCATTAGCAGAAACACGTAACAGAAACACATACACATTTACATCGCCCAAGGTCTTGAATGCCTTGGGAAAGGGTACCTCAACATTCGTAATCAACGTTTCATATCGACACAGTTGAACATACTGAATGGCACGAGATGAGCTAACAAAAGCCAGCCCATCATCATCCCAGTGGATATGAGAAGCAAATCAAGAGCAAGGCGGGGCCGTGACAAGATACCACAAACGCATAAACATCCTCAACCCAAATGCAAAACAACATGTAAAGATGGTACGACGGGCGACAGAGCATCACCAAAACAACAATAGTTGTTCGTCCCAGGATAACGGGGTAAGCGAACGTTACTGGCATGCCCCCCAAAAGGTTCACGGTCGATGCTTGGGACCCGTCGGGCCATGGTTATGGTTATGCCATGAACACGTCCCCCGGCATGAAAACAATGGAACATACACATAACAATTGAAAAAAAACATACTACAAACATCGACAACTGAAATGCCGGATCTGATACAACAATCTCCAGACGAATACAAAATACAAAATAAACAGCAAACATACACTTAAGAAAACTCAACAGTAAAATACGCATTACAGAAACACATACACTTGAGAAAAGTCAACAGCAAAATACACATGACAGAAACACATACCCATTTACATCGCCCAAGGTCTTAAATGCCTTGGGAAAGGGTACCTGCGACATTCACTACAGCAAGGGGTCCTTGGGTCCCGTCCCGTCCGTAATACATCGTCGTTGAGAAAGATGTTGACTGTAAGCTGGCAGGCAAGCATTTACCGGGTGGTGCCCGCCGGTTCTCGGGTCCGGTCCCTTGATGGAGTTCTGGATGTAGTTGGCGTGCAGGAATTCACAGAAGTTACACACAAAGGAAGGATGCGCACCAAAAAGTCGGTCTACGGTGGGTGGTCGTGGAGAGGAATGAAGAAAACTTTTCCGGCACGGCCTTCGTTGGTGGGGTACCTGCGAACGCAACCCCGCATGCACTCACACATAAGTATGGACCTAAAATTGGAGCTGAGCAAAAATCATGTTTTAGCAGCAACCACGCAGAGCACAGCACGCAAATTCGCAGTGGGGGAGGGACGCACGTTTGCAGTGTGACTTCTTTGCCAGTTGCTGCGGTTATGTATTGCATGCCGCCATATCGATATGAGTTTAAAATGCCGCAGGGTTTACTGTCACAGGATAGCGTAACGAATGAGAATGCCGATGTTTAACACCCTTAGATCAAATATGACAGGGATCCTACTGCCAAATTCAAATTGGGTTCAAATTTCCATCGATAATTCCTAAGATACCGAACGTGCGATAACGCACCGGGTCGATCGTCGAGCATGTTTTGCGCATTTGTGGACGTCATCGGTCATGCGTAACATGTCATGCGTTACATGTAATGCGCGACATGCCATGCGTAACATGTCATGCGTGACATGACAAGCGTTACAGATTTGGGAAATAGCATACATATATGGGCAATTCGACTGTATCGTCCGACGTGGCTCGCGCGTATGTCTTTTGATCAACGTAGTTAGGTGCCCCCCCTCGCGCCTAACGGGCGTCCGAACGCCGAACGGAGCGAGGGGGGGCCATAAATGGGCAATTCGACTGTATCGTCCGACGTGGCTCGCGCGTCTGTCTTCGATCGAGACTATTTTACTGTGTCACGGGATAGCGTAACATGTCATGCGTAACATGTCATGCATTACATGTAATGCGCGACATGCCATGCGTAACATGTCATGCGTAACATGTCATGCGTAACATGTCATGCGTAACATGACAAGCGTTACAGATTTGGCAAATAGCATACATATATGGGCAATTCGACTGTATCGTCCGACGTGGCTCGCGCGTCTGTCTTCGATCGAGACTATTTTACTGTGTCACGGGATAGCGTAACATGTCATGCGTAACATGTCATGCATTACATGTAATGCGCGACATGTCATGCGTAACATGTCATGCGTAACATGACAAGCGTTACAGATTTGGCAAATAGCATACATATATGGGCAATTCGACTGTATCGTCCGACGTGGCTCGCGCGTCTGTCTTTTGATCAACGTAGTTAGGTGCCCCCCCTCGCGCCTAACGGGCGTCGGAACGCCGAACGGAGCGAGGGGGGCCAATATATCACTCTAAACACACCATCACGTCACATACAAATTTACTGGCATGCAGCGTCGTTATGGCCGTAATAAAACCTCACATTAGAGAGGTTCCGATTTTGGTTCCGTGTACCAGGCACACTCCTGATAACTTATACATATTTATCTCTTTATTTTTTTCTTTCTTTTCTTTTATCTTCTTTCTTTTCTTTTTATGTTTTCTATTGTTTTTGGTGTATCACATAGGCTTCTAGCCTTATATTCCACTGTTTATTTGCATGACATATACTGGCTACACAGCCTAGCAATACTATCACTTTTCGATGTAATGTATGGTCGCAAACCTATAACATCTATATCCTTATGTTCAGTCTTGGCATACAGCCTAACACTAACATGTACAACTTGTCCTTAATTTCTCTTGATCAACACTAACCGAGGTTCACTTTTCCCAAGCTTCCCCTTTCAACATGTTGCTCTTTAACTCACTAGCAGGATTCCTAGATTGACATCTGTCATCGGCCAATTACCAGCAGCCCATGCCTGATTCTGTTACTCCTCCACCAATCATCAGGCAGATCATGATACTTGTATTGCCATTGCAGACGTTCTCCTGGAATCTACCATGAATCATTTCATTACAGATCTTCTCCTGAAATCTGCTTTGTCATTGATTATTTTCCCCACTCGCTCACTTATGTGAATATCCGATAACTCCCCATTATTCGCGAGTGGGGCATGCACGCTCGGGGCATGGGGCATGGGGCATACGCCTCGGGGCATACCCATGGGGCATGCCCACGGGGCATACGCCTTGGGGCATACCCATGGGGCATACGCCTCGGGGCATACCCATGGGGCATACGCCTCGGGGCATACCCATGGGGCATACGCCTCGGGGCATACCCATGGGGCATACGCCTCGGGGCATACCCATGGGGCATACGCCTCGGGGCATACCCATGGGGCATACGCCTCGGGGCATACCCATGGGGCATACGCCTCGGGGCATACCCATGGGGCATACGCCTCGGGGCATACCCATGGGGCATACGCCTTGGGGCATATGCCTTGGGGCATACGCCTTGGGGCATAGCCTTGGGGCATACCCCTGGGGCATACGCCTTGGGGCATGGCCATGGGGCATA
>LGRX02033809.1:0-16600 GCA_001247695.2 Cymbomonas tetramitiformis | reverse complement strand
CGAGCTGACCCCTCTACTGCTAGCTAGGCTGTCTCGCTCTCATCCCGAGCTGACCCCTCTACTGCTAGCTAGGCTGTCTCGCTCTCATCCCGAGCTGACCCCTCTACTGCTAGCTAGGCTGTCTCGCTCTCATCCCGAGCTGACCCCTCTACTGCTAGCTAGGCTGTCTCGCTCTCATCCCGAGCTGACCCTTCCCCTCTACCGCTAGCGAGAGGCCAATTCGGCGACTGTGGCGACCGGCACATTGCGTTGGCTTTGCGGCGCCTTCTGTTTGCGGCTGATGCATGCCAGCACAAGTGCTCTGGCTGACCTCCGATCTGTATGTAGAGGGAGATGACTTGCGATTTGTTGTTGTTGATTCAGGAAACCGGTTCGAACCCGTGAGCTGCCGAAGGTGCGACACGCATCGACATGCACAATGCCACCCACTGATTGTGGCGCTGAGGCGGACCGTCTACTTTGGCAGGAAGCACTCCATGCACAGCTCACTCGGCGAGAGTAACGCTGCGCACACAACTCCAGCGTCCTGCGGGAAGGGCGCTCAGCGGGGCGTCCTGCGGGAAGGGCGCTGAGCGGGGCGTCCTGCGGGAAGGGCGCTCAGCAAGGCGTCCTGCGGGAAGGGCGTCCTGCGGGAAGGGCGCTCAGCGGGGCGTGTCCTGCGGGAAGGTCGCTCAGCGGGGCGTCCTGCGGGAAGGGCGCTCAGCGGGGCGTCCTGCGGGAAGGGCGCTCAGCGGGGACGCTGGCCGCAGGAGCTACCGCCGGAGGAGGATCCGTACTCGGATGCCGGCGATGTGATCGAGAGCTGGCAGATCTCCGCAAGCAATGCGCGCAAGGCCAAGGTGCGCGCGATGCAAGAGGCAAAGAACTGGCTGAAGAGGGTGCCCAAAATGGAGGAGATCCCCGAGCTGCCCGATGAGCCGCTCCCCAAGTTGGACATGTGGGCGGACTTCTCGCCCTTGCAGGTCTGTGACTGTGTCTCTCCTGACAGCCACTGCTCTTGTTCGCGGCTCAACGCGGCGGCGGTTGCTTCAACAACAAGGTGCTTGATATTATTAGTGGGATGCGGGGAAGTGATGATGCCCCTGGGATGGTTGAGGAGTTAAGATGGTGGTGGGGTGTACGGCGACACTGACAGACTGCGCGCAGCGTCAGAGCCACGACTCCGCCTGAAGACGTGAGTCACCAGTGCACGATACTCATCTCTATCACTCCCTGCGGGCGTCGCTCTGCCCGCTGCTTCTGCGCGGGCTGCTGGTCTGACATCGCCACACCGGCGAATAGTGTGTGTACAGTGCCGACAGAGCGCCCGACGCAGCTTCAGACCATTCTTGGTTCTTGGGACTTGGAGCACTTTGGGCTCACCTCTGATTCAACGGCCGAAGTAAATAGCATTTTTTGCATATTGGTGATTGTAATGAAGGCCCTCTGCCAGCAATTTAAGGGAAGATACGCAACGTCTCTCATACTCTGCCATGCGAATAGCCTCAGCAGAAACATTTCCGCTTTCCATCTTTCAGTGATCGCATATGGCCTCTGCTCGCTCTCACCGATTCCTTAGAGCGGGGGGTAGAAGGGCGAAGAGTGGGCACTGTGTCTGCGCTTCGATGCAGCGGCGAAAGAAGCAAGCGGTGTGACGATGGCTCTATATGCACATTTCAGGGGGAGCTGGCAAATCTTTCAATAGATACTGCCGGAAAAGAGTGGTGGCGGAGGTATCATTTGGCGACCTACAAGCTTTCTCCCAGAAAAGGTGATGTGCCAGTCACTACTGCTAGAAGCTAAATGCATTCTTGAACCCCTGCGATGACGCTGCTGCGATGACGCTGCCAATGTGCAGGTGTGTGCTTGTTCATGCAAATGCCCGGAAGTGGGTGGAGTGCTGGAGCTTTCAGCTCTGAGCTCAGAGTATAGATGCGGTTATAGAACCAAATCTGTCATCAAACGGCGGTGACATGAATGGTGCCAGCTGGGGCGAGGCAACAACAGGCACCGACCACATTAACGAGCAATCGCCCATGTCGCAGACTTGCACACGTGGCACTGTGCAGAAGTTAGAGGAGAAGCGCAAAGAGAAGGTGTGATGGAGGTTCTCCAGCGGTGTAGAATGCTGCACCCCGACTTCCGCAACTTGCGATGCCCTTCAGATACAAGCAGACACCCGGGGCAGATGGTACATGTGGACGCCAGCGCAGGTGCCGCATGCAGACACCCGGGGCAGATGGTACATGTGGACGCCAGCGCAGGTGCCGCATGCAGACACCCGGGGCAGATGGTACATGTGGACGCCAGCGCAGGTGCCGCATGCAGACACCCGGGGATGGTACATGTGGACACCAGCGCAGGTGCCACATGCAGACACCCGGGGCAGACGATACATGTGGACGCCAGCGCAGGTGCCGCATGCAGACACCCGGGGCAGATGGTACATGTGGACGCCATCAGCGCAGTTACCATATCTGGTACCCGGGGCAGATGGTACATGTGACGTAGCGCAGGTGCCGCATGCAGACACCCGGGGCAGATGGTACATGTGGACGCCAGCGCATGTGCTGCATGCAGACACCCGGGGCAGCTGATACATGTGGACGCCAGCGTAGGTGCCGCATACAGACACCCGGGGCAGATGGTACATGTGGACGCCAGCGCAGGTGCCGCATGCAGACACCCGGGGCAGATGGTACATGTGGACGCCAGCGCAGGTGCCGCATGCAGACACCCGGGGATGGTACATGTGGACACCAGCGCAGGTGCCACATGCAGACACCCGGGGCAGACGATACATGTGGACGCCAGCGCAGGTGCCGCATGCAGACACCCGGGGCAGATGGTACATGTGGGCGCCAGCGCCGGTGCACTGTCTGAATGCCCGGGGCAGATGGTACATGTGGACTCCAGCGCAGGTGCCGCATACAGACACCTGGGGCAGATGGTACATGTGGATGCCAGCGCAGACGCCACATGCAGACACCCGGGGCAGATGGGACATGTGGACGCCAGCGCAGGTGCCGCATGCAGACACTCGGGGCAGATGGTACTGTTGTGCACTGGCGCCTTATCACATATTGATTGCTCCCGTTGTGTGCAGGCGTGCTGGCGTGTCTTTTTACCACGCGCCTGGCCACACTGACCACTGCACTTTTACCACGCGCCTGGCCACACTGACCACTGCACTTTTGCCACGCGCCTGGCCACATTGACCACTGCACTTTTGCCACGCGCCTGGCCACACTGACCACCGCACTTTTGCCACGCGCCTGGCCACACTGACCGCCCGCGCTTTTGCACCACGCGCGCCTGGCCACATCGGCCACGCACTTTTGCCACGCGCCTGGCCACATGCGACCACAGCACTTTTACCACGCGCCTGGCCACACTGACCACTGCGTTTTGCCACGCGCCTGTCCACACTGACCGCGCGCTTTTGCCACGCGCCTGGCCACGATGACCACAGCACTTTTACCACGCCTGGCCACACTGACCACTGCGTTTTGCCACGCGCCTGGCCACACGACCACCCGCACTTTTGCCACGCGCCTGGCCACATTGACCACAGCACTTTTGCCACGCGCCTGGTCACTTCGAGCCACGCACTTTTGCCACGCGCCTGGCCACATTGACCACCGCGCCTTTGCCACGCGCCTAGCCACACTGACCACTGCACTTTTGCCACGCGCCTGGCCACACTGACCGCCGCACTTATGCGCTACCGAGAGCAAGTGAAGGCTAGTTCTTGACTCCTCGCTCTTTGCCTTCATCCCATTGCATATATCACAATGTGAAATACCCAGAGTTGTTTCTATGTTGTGCGGGCACTTGTATCCATGACAGGCGGAAATAAAGCCACCAGCATGGGGCTGTGGAAACGGAGTCGATCCGCGCCGCAAGAAAGAGCGCAAGAGCTCTGCTCTTGTGCTGCCTCCTATCACTTCGCGTCAGGCCTTAGACCATGGAAAGAAAAATAAGAAGAAAGGTGTGCCTGGAGAGGAGAAGGGCGGAGGGAAACGGAAGCCGCGCAGTTTCAAGAGCATCTTGCGCAGACAAGCAACCAAGACTATCGTGGAACCAGACCCAATGTTAGTGTCGACAGTTGAGTTTTGCATATAGGTTCTCTCTGGACTGTTTTCGTGGGGACCCTGTCCACAAAGACTGATGAATTAGTAAAAAGGCTAGAAAGAACTAACTGTTTGTCGGGTTGCAGCATTGGTGGTTGCTGAAAGGAAGCAACGGTGTTGCGATGTCAGGATGTAATATGTTGGTGTATATCCTCGTACGGTTATCATGTAATTGCAATAGCCTATGCTGCACATTGCTTATCATGTTGGCTTGCAGGCATCGTCCGGGCTCTAGCCGTGATGGAAATCAAAGTGTGGCGTGTGTGCACAACGTTCACCAGCATGGGCGAGTGAGTGTTTAATTGAGCGCCGGGACTACTGTTGCGCACTGGTGGCGTTCACATGGTTGGTTTCGCTTACCTGTCAATTAAGGGATACCCAAACTTTGGGGATGATAGAAAATACGACGACACTGATGAATTCAGTTTTATGCAACTTAAGATTTGTTTGAAACGGAATTTGGGGGGAAACATGTATATGCGTATGCTGCAAATGCTGATTTCGGGGATGGGAGAATGATGGCATAAATTATGCTCGTTAATAACATCTCAATATGCTGAAATCTGTGTATCAGGCAGCCTTGACAGGCAGGCCCCTGACCCTAGATTAGAAATCCGTCCAGACCGTAGTGACAGTAGCAGTAGTTGTATACAGCAGCAGTAGAGTACAGGGCACAGCAGTTCCGACCGACAGAGCAGATTTTAGGTTTGTATATGTCGCAAACGCGTGCATATGATGGGACGAATATTGCCAGACCCAAGCAATCTCAACGCTCGCGGGTAGGTATCAAACTCGTCATTAACATTCATATGTGTCGGTAAATATCCAGGCAGATCTTAACACAGCACACGATCGTAGAGCTACAAATTTTTTTGAAATTCTGATATTCTGAGATCACACGCTAAGCTCTTATACACAAGCCCAATTTTCCAACATGTAAAAGAATAAAAACAGCAGTAAAATATATTCATCAAAAGATCGACATAATAACCAAAAGTACGAATTATTGTACAAAACTGTGAGCAGAACTGTTTTAGCGGTCTAGCACTGGCACGCGAACAGCCACCTAGCATTTGCGAAGGCAAAACAATAATGAGTCCACTAGTCCTGACCTGCGGTCAGAGCTTACTTATATCTCAAGTCTGTGTCACATCTCCAAAAGCAAACTGTAACAGGCTTCCGCCCTGAAATCTTCATCTAGCCAATGGAAAGTCATTATTCCATGCCAGCTTTAACAATGTTACCGTTTACCACGATTCTGACTGACACGTCAGTGGCAAAGTTGTAACTGTCATATCATCTTATCACTTCATGGTCACCCGATAATGACCATATCTTCTTTGGCAAGTCTATTCTTCTCGAGCAGTCATCTTGCGCGAGACCTGTCATACTTGTCATATCTGTCACGCCTGTCACCAGCTGGACAAACCCGGCACGGTACCATGGGAGGCCGGCGTTTGTTACAGCTGTCGCAAACGCGTGCATATGATGGGACGAATACTGCCAGACCCAAGCAATCTCAACGCTCGCGGGTAGGTATCAAACTCGTCATTAACATTCATATGTGTCGGTAATTATCCAGGCAGATCTTAACACAGCACACGATCGTAGAGCTACAATTTTTTTGAAATTCTGATATTCTGAGATCACACGCTAAGCTCTTATACACAAGCCCAAATTTCCAACATCCCCCATCTGTAGCTGTTGCCTGCAGTAGCACAGACTCAAATATGGGCTTGTTCAGCATACTGGGTCGTATCTCCATCTGCCATGAACTTGCCCAAACTGAAAGTAAACATGCCAATGCCTTCACCTTCTTCACCTTGTAACATTCTAGCTCTGGCCAAAGGGTTTTTGAACACCAAGACCCACATACACCTGCGGCCAATAGGTCCATGTTCCAGATGTCCGATCACATGCAGGCGTCCAGACTGGCTCAATCGTCTGAAGTATGCGGCTCTGCTCTCAATCATATCTGTCAAATAGTAAGAGGGAACATGCACGCACGCTACCACGCGGCTGGCCATAACTGCCAATGGAAACGCGATATCCAACGCTGCAAACCAGGGAGAGGTCACCACGGCATCACAGACACCGTACTTCTCCTTCCATATGCGATAGTTACCTGGCTGAAGTGCATCACGCGCCTCAGACCAACCCAGCTGAGGGTTCCAGTCATTGTTCATAAATCTCAACTGTGGCCATTGCTCTACCATCACTTCACTGATGACCCCAGTCCCTGCCCATGGGTCCCACACGCCATCGATGGACTTCCAGTCCACCTCTGTCGCCAAACGTCTCACCTCGGAAGGCACCGTGATAATCAGCTCGAGTCCCCACTGCAGCGCGTTGGCCTCGCGCACCTGGGCTCTGGTCATATGTCTTAATTCTCCTCGTTTTTCAACCTCTTCTTCAGCCAAGGCAGGCACTAGAGGTGCATCCCTCAGTTGCCTTGCAATTGCTTTCTGTTCTCGGCACTTCTTGCTCAGCACGGTGCGATGTCCCTCATTCCAGTGCCCAGGCATGAAGATCTTCACAGCCTCTGAGAGCTTGTCTTGTCTGCCCCAGTCCACCTGATCTGGCATATAGAGGAACAAGTCCTTCTCCTCCAACATCATCTCCCTTTATGAGATAGCCTGCCATGGTTGCAACTTATCTCCCTTCACCACACGACGGGGACCCACGTCTGCTAGCAGCAGGCGCATGTCTGGGGACAACTTCTCGTTCAATTGTTGCTCCTTCATCCCCAATCTGTCCTCCAGGACACAAGAGTCCTTAGCTTCCTGGGTCACTCTGCACCTCAGCATTAGCAGCTGGCATCCTCGTGCCTGAGCACCTAGGACATAGCCACTCGCCTTCTGGTACTTCATCCAGTGCTGGGGTAAGACACCACAAATGGCACCCCTTGTTGCACGTATCGCACAACAACATCTCTGCCTCTCCATCAGACTTCCTGCACACCTCGCATGCAAGATGCCTACTGGGCACGGCTGCACTGCAATCATACTGGTCCTTCACCTGTAGGTGACAGGGCGCGATGCTCTGCACAGTGCTCTTCTCTCTTAACTTGGCGGCGTCCTCAAGCACCACAACACCATCTCGCTGTATCTTGACCAGCTTAAGAATGGCGGACTTGGTGGCGACCTCCATGCCGCTGCGCGGCTTCTGTCTGATGTAGACGAAGTCCCCCACCTTAAACTGATGTGGCTTAGGCTCGTAGCCACCACCCCTTCTTCCCTCATAATGTAAAGTATCACGATGCTGCGCAATCTCCAGACTGCAGCCAACATGCACCATCGATCGCCTCACCACCTGTGCTCTCAGGAGGAGGTCCTTGACTCGGGTGTCCTTGTCATCGCTGACCTCCGGACTGAAGTCCATACTAGGCGCCTGCTTCAGATCTGGCGGCACCACTGCCTCTTGGGCAAACAGTAAGGTGAACGGCGCCACTCCTGTGGACTCCTGGCGCGCTGGACCCCTTCTGCACGAAAATTGGCTTACCGCAAGGTATTTTTGGCGTCGCCAGCGTGTTCCCCGTCAAAATTCACCCTAATTTGACTTTTCCATCACTGGAAATTGTCGATTTTACGAAAAGTTGGGTTTTCGCTTGCGAACCCTATCTAATATTTCACAGAATTCTGCAGTCTGCTGTCGGCCATGTCCAACGCGCACCAACGTGCGCGCGTGACCGCTATTCGGGCTGCCCTAGGGTCTCTCCGAGTATATCGACGGGATTCTGCCACTGGCTATGGTTTGGTGGTGTCTGGTGGTGCTGATGCACCAGACACCAGACTCGAGTCCATCGCTTTCGCCATCGACCAGAGCTTTGACTCCTTCGAGCTCGCCCCGCGGCATCCTCAGCTTTACCCTCCACCTTGCGCGCCGTTTGGTCGTTATCTGGTGGTGGCGTGTGGTGGTGCTAATGCACCCATCGCATCCACTCTTCTTTTTACTTTCGCCATCATGTGCGGAGAGGATCCACGCCGCGTTTTTTACCTCACGTCCATTGCCACGCCCGCTCTGGTCGTGCCAGGCCGCGTTGGGTCATGGCACCGCAGAGGTATCGGTTTAAAAAAAAATGAGCAAAGGGATATACAACCCTAGAAATTGTCCGATCGTGTGATGTGCCTGCTAGATTCTAAGATGACGCCGGCAGGGCCATTCTAGTCGGGTTGAAAAAGGCCCCTTAGATCCGAACAGTCTTGCAGGCCCGCGTAACACTTGCATTTGGTCACCTCACACCTACGGGGTGAGGTGGTGTCACGGGGGATGCAACTTTCACCCCCTGTATAAGGGTGGCTGTTGCCCCCCTTCTGCTGTCACCCCTCACTGTGCTGTGACTCTCTGCTGTGTCACTTGCTGCAGCATCACCAACCGCTAGGAATATTAAAACACTATATGTATTCTAATATTCACTTGAGTACTGTATCTGAAACCCTGAGCTCACGGCTTCAGCTTTCTTCTTTGTGAAAGCTTATAATATATTACAGCAGTATATATTTTAGCTTTCCCGTCAAGGACGCACCGCCGGCGCCACCGCCGGCGGCAATCGTGTCAGATATATAGTCGGGTGTATATATCGGATAACGGAGAATAAACCCTGAGTTAAGGGTTTCGATATTAGAACGGTAAAAGTCTCAGATTGATAAAAGAGGTACACATAAATACTAACGGGTGTTTCCCGTCTACTGGTGACGGTCACCCAGCCTACTATAGGAAGTGACAAGTGACATATTTTGACTGTCGGTGTGTCACATCCAGCACACCACCTAGGGTGGTGACCGGAGCTAGTAGTGAACGAAGCAAACAAACTCCCTACTTAACTTCAGGAGGAAACTGTAGCACAACTGGGGGCCTGTACTCTTGGTCAGGGCGGTCCCAGGTCACAGCAAGATTGTCAGATACTGCTGTTACTTTGCTAAAACCCTAAACACAGCTCAAATGTAGAGAGCCCTTCTGCACATCTAGGAGGCTATACTACAGCTAACTCCCAGGCAGGCACGGCGTGAATAATTCTAGCCACTAGTGGTCTTCGGAGCTGTCTGCCCGGCTCGGAGCAGCGTGACTGTGAAGCAGTTGCCGGCCCCCGGGGCCGGTGATGAATCATTCGTAGAAGAAATTGACGAGTTCTCGATCACGGGAGGCTGCACCGCACCGGGATGCTGCCAAGTGCCGCCCGACGGTGGAGCCTCGTCATCTGAAGACGAAGCCGGCGACAGCGGAGGGCCGTCCACAAACAACTCGGCAGGCGGTGGCGGCCCGGGATGCCACGGCATCGGAGCCATGTAGAGGCCCTGCCGTCTCTGCTCCCGCCGTTGGCGACGAGGTGGGATAGCACACGGCACGCCATGAACCATGTCAGTCGGCGAAGCCTCCGTAGCCGGGATCGCCGAGGTAGTCCACGTAGCACCACCGACCGGTGGAGCCGTGCATGTGTGCGCTACGGCACCACCGACACCGGCAACGGCGTGCGGTGCGGCGGCGGCACAGATTACAAAGAGTGCGCACACCAAGGAGGAAGTGAGGAGAGATCTCGCGAACCTCGGAATGCCGTTCCCGCAGCCGTAGCGTGGCCGCGGCGGTGTCACCGAGGCATCTTCGTCGTCATCGTCGCTCGTAGCGCAAGACGCGGGCTTGTAGTCGATCACGCGTTCCGTCTCCCCAACCGCGGAGAGCAAATTCATGCTCGGGGCCGGTTCGTCGGGCACCAATGCAATCCCCGTGCCCTCAATGAAGTCGGCAAACGTGCGGGTGACGGGAGGGCAGAAGGTGAACAAGGCTACAATTCAAGCAATTGCAATATCTTTATGGCAGGAAAGATTGACCAGTAAATTAACAGGTTGAGCAACAGCTCCTCCAAATAGTTACTTCAAGTTAGAACAGCCTCCAAATGGGCAATATTCAAGTCTTATACTTTCAAGGCGCGCAGTTCATATTCTCTAATCGATCTGTCCCATGTCGGCTGGCATATCATCATCTGCCACCTATACAAATCCTAATCAGAGAATCTGCATTTGGACAATCCTAATCAAGACAGTTGATTTCATTGTCCCTTGCTGATCTTTGCTTTCTTCCTACGAGGAGCCACGTCAAGCCCTTCTTCTTCATCACTGTCACTTCTTATGGAATACTTCAATTGAGTTATATACTCATGTGTCCAACATCTCGGATATTTCCTAGGTTGCCTCTTCGTCTCTTCAGACACCCCAGCCTTATTCTCACCCATTGAAGTCAATCCAGTATCTGACCCATAAGGTTTCTTCGGTGGTGCATGAACAGTCTCCACCACAGAGGCTGGGGCATCCTCAGATATGGCCTCAGACTTCTGCTCGGTAATAGGCTGATCATCGGGCTGAACAGGTGAGGTCGGGGAGGTGCCCTTTGGTACCCAGTGAAGTTCACCCTTCTCATCCATGATCAATTGCAGTCCCAGTCTCTTCAACCTTCGAGCTTCAGCTTGTTCTTCAGCATCGTCAGCTACCAAGTCATCGAACTCGCTGACGTCATCCTCGGTGTCATCATATTCAGGCGAAGTTGGCTCCCATTTCGGACTGGCAGTGTCCATGTCATGTATGACACCCGCGTCATCTTTGTCATCCGAATCTGGTAGCTTCTCCTTACTGTTAGTGACACCTGCGTCATCATTGTCATCAGAATCTGGTAACTTCTCCTTACTCCAGGACACAGCGCCTGTACCCGAATCTTCACTGTTCGTAGACGCTGAGTGTGTAGGCTTACGCCCCTGGTAGGGAATTCCATGATATTCGTCATCGTCAATCACAATCGTCGGATTCCAGTACGCGATCCCAACGCGGCTAATCGGTAATGAGAATGGCGCTACCGGCGCCTTCAACTGAGTGGCGTCTTCTAGAAACCAGCCGCCGCCCCTATTACGCTCCCAGCGGCGTAGCGCACCAGAAGGGTGTACGATAATATGCTGCCAGCTATAATCAAGTCCAGGCTTTCGCTCCCCATAGTACGAAGTCAATGGCTCGGGAGTCCCCTTCCGAGCCCATTGCCATCTCACTGCCCCAGTATGCATAAATACAATATGCCAATCGAATGGCTTGGCCGGGCTATTGTTCCCTGGCACAACTCCTCCCCTCTTAGCTTGTTAGTACAAAGAGATGATAACTCAGAGTCATTTGTACAGCAGCTAAGATCCAGACACAGATCAGCCATGCTTATGGATGCGTGATATGCTTTTCTGATCGAACAGGTGCTCGAAGAGTTGACGAAGCAATCCAGCGGGCAGAGGGTATACAGCAGTGGAAACTCCCGCTCCTTGTTGCCCTGGATGAGGTCCCAGTTGAGCAGTTTCCGGATGTGATCCCAGAGTCTGTTGGTGAAGACAAGGAGTATCCATCGTGCAGTACCGTAGATCCACTGGAGGAGGCGACTGCGTCCAGATGCAAGTAGGCTTGCGATAGCCAGTACCATACATACAGTAAGAGCAATACAACGGGGTAGGTAACCGGCGAACTACGGGTCGAAATCGCAGCGCAAAAGGAAACCTGCCCATCGGATTTTCCATAAACCAATGCTGGGGTTTGAGAAAGTCAAAAATTTGGAGCGTTCGGCGTACACAAGCATCAGCCTGTCGCAGTTGTCGCACCCCAGTGGTCTTAGCCTGACTGTATTCGGTGCACGGTGGACTAGCCCAGATGACGTCAAAGTAACCAGGTGCATAACGCTTGAAGTCCCAGTCCTGAACCTTCTCAGCGTAGGTAGGTTGCCAGCGAGGATCATGATCGACGGTGACCACAGTGCTCTTCGGATAACATGACATGAAACTTCTCTCCACACTTCCTGTACCACTGAAAAGGACTAGTAGTCGCAACTCGCGTGTCGAGACCCCAGAGCCCAGAAGAGCTAGATGCGTCACAAAGGCGTCAGCGGAGCGACAGTATTGTTCCCAAGGTAGGCAGTTGTCCAGAGAAGTGAGTTTTACTTCATCAGAGGTGTCCAGGAAAGTTAAAGCTCCGACGCGTTCCCGCCTTTGCTTCCGCTGCATTCTGACCTCCTGTAAGGCTTTTTCCCGGGCTTGTCCTTCTCGTGATAGTCTCAGGTGTTCGAACTCCGTGAGCTGTTCGAGTTCACCCCCGTAGTTCAACGACTCACGGGTCTTCCAGGAGTCATGAGCGTTAGAGTACCCAGTCCAGCGAACCAGAAATTCTTCTACTTCCTTGCCTCCTTTCATAGGTTTCACTCTTCGAGCCAGAATCTTAGACACATGGGTCTGGGATTGTCCATCCACGAGAACCTTGGCAGGAGTAGGTATTTGTCGACGCAGCGCAAAGGCTTCATCCGCGGTGCGGTATTCCTTGAGGCGATGCTGCGCAAAAACATCGTGGATACGCCATTTAGGGGGTAACTTGAGCCGGTAAGCCACCGGAGCACCTCTGTCAATTTCGGGTAGCTCTCGCTGCTGGTCGCTGAAGAACCTCTCGGTGATGGGTAAGGGCCCGTGCCAGCGAGGTCCCAGCTTCCTGAAGGATTCGCGGTTCATGATATTTTCCGTGAGATGCTTGGCATCTACCCAGACCAAGTCTCCCAACTGAAAGGATTTGGCGGTGTGACGCTGGTCAAACTGATGTCGCTGGCGTTGCTGTGCCAGTTCTAGCTTAGTGCGGGCGTCCTCTAGTTGAGCCGCGAATTTACTAGCCATCTCGTGTGCCGTACCTTCTCCACCCTTACGCTTGGAGTGTTGTCCAGCAGCCGCTTGCAGGAACAAGTCCAGTTGCGACATAGGCGAGTGCCCCAAGACCAACTCAAACGGGGTAAAGCCGGTTACATCGCTCCGCGTATCGTTTATGGCGAACTCTACGTTGGCACACCACAAATCCCAGTCCTCTGGATTGCTGCCTACGAAGGACCTTAGCATGTCTTCTACCACGCGGTTGGTATGTTCAGCTTGTCCGTCCGAACGAGGGTTGTAAGGCGTGGTGGAGGCCACTTTAGTTCCCATAAGTCTCATCAATTCCTTCCACATAGCATCCTGAAAACGAGGGTCGCGGTCAGAGACAATCTTCATAGGGGTGCCATGTAGTTTCCAGATGTGGTCGAAGTAGATTCGAGCGATAACCTCAGAGGAGCTGTCCTGGAAGTTCAACGGGATGATGTGAACCATTTTGCTGAGCTTACATGTGAAAGTAGCAAAGGCATCGTGATTCCGCGCCGTGACTGGCAGTCCAGTGACAAAGTCCACACTGACCACTTGCCATAGTCGCGTAGGAATAGTGTGTGGGTTCAGCAATCCATCCGGGTAGGAATTTCTCGGTCGCACCGCTTGACAGATAGTGCAAGATGAAACCCAGCGTCCCACATCTTCTGCTGCCCCTTTCCACCAGAAGCGTCGCAGTACTCGTTCCAGAGTTTTGTCCCTGCCCGCGTGTCCAGCTGAAACAGATGCATGCGCCTCTTGCAGTACTACCTCACGGAGGGGTGAATCTTCTCCCAGTACCAACTGATAGCGCCCAGCGCTCACCCTCCACAACACATCTCCCACTACGCAGAAGTCACGAGTGCGTTGATGCGGAGCTTCTTGGATTTCCTTCCTTAAAGTCTGGAGGGGACCAGGTCGCCCATATTCCGCTTGCAGCGCTTTGAGGAACTGGCCTCCTGATATCTGCTGATGCAGGTCTCGAACGCTGGCCGCTTCTCCAGTACGCACGATAGGAGGAGGGGAACTCGTTTTCCTTTCCCGCTTGACACGCTGTCGAGCTGGCGGGGCGTACACCACTAGCAGGGGCCAAGGCAGATCCAGAAGGGCTCCATCCGGGGCGGCGAACATCTGCACAGGTTCTCCTTGAGCGTCATGGGTAGGAATAATGTACTCCACTCTCATTCCCGCAGATCTGAACAACTGCCGCCACTGTGGCATGCGAGATTGAAAGTCAGGAAGGACGAAGAGAGCTGAAGTATTCTCAGGGTCCAGACGCCATTCTTCCACATATTTCCTCAGTACGGCCTCGATGGTCAAATGGTTGGAGGAGAAGGGAGGATTACACCAGACGTTCAACCCTCGCCAGTTTTCCTTCAAGCAGTCCGTCCAGTAGCGGTTGACCTGACGATTCTTTCCTCCCAAGTCGCAACAGGCGTCCACCTCGAAGGGTCCATATTCTTGACTCAAGAAGTCGAACATGTCCGCCCGGAACTTCCAGTCCTGTCGATCGCTGGGCTCCAGGAGTCTGGTTGAAGCCTCGCTGCACTTCGGCGTTGCTGAGAAATCAACAGGGGTCTTCCTGGGAGAAGGGGGTGAGGATGCTGTCAGTTTGCCAGAGCGCGTCTGAACTGCCAGGGTGGCTTTCTCGTACCCAGTTTCGGCCAGCTGCAGGGTATGTAAGGCGTCCATCCAGAGTTGAGGGGAGTCCATCCAGGTGAGAGTCCCACTGTACGCGAGGACTGGTTCAGGCTCTTTGGTCTTGGCGCTGTTGGACTTGCGCTCCTTCAACTTGTTGGGATCTACCACTCCCAGGGGCGCGCGTCCTTGGCGGGACTCTTTACCAGCTGCAGGTCGAAACTTGCTGGCAGTGTCTGCGGCCGAGGGAGGTCGCTGCGGTTTCCCAGTAACCGGATGCACAAAGCCAGCTTCTACCAGTCCTTCTCTCGCGGAAATTTCCTTGTAGTCGGGTCGCCTGGACAGAGCGTCTGGAACCCAGAGTAGCGCCCCAGGGATGTATTCCATCTCGGGTACCCCTACCTCCACTAGATCCATGTACCATCGGGCTTGGCGTCGGCTGAGAGGTTGTCCGGGTGCCATTAACCAGACTAGGGGCTTGTGGTCACCCTGCAATTGGAACTCAGTCCAGAATGAGGTAGTGTCGCCAAGTTTGCGTAGTGCAGTGATGGAGAGCGCAGAGTTCTCTTTCGCCAGCATGGTAGTTCTGCTCGGCTCCATTAAACTGTCTGCTCTCAAAGGCGATAGGTTGCAATCCATTTCCTACGTCTTGCATCAGTACTCCCCCTAGTGCCACTCCACTGGCGTCAGTTTGTACCACGAAAGGATGCCGTCCTTCGGCCGCCGCTTTCATATCGGGTAGCGCCAGAGTGGGGGAAGAACATAGCGCCTTCTTAATCTCCTCGAAGGCCCAACGCTGCATGGGTCCCCATAGCCAAGCGACATCCCCTTTGGTGAGCTGAGTCAAGGGTTGTGCTACTTCAGAGAAGCCCAGCATGTACCGCCGGTAGTACCCAGCCAACCCCAAAAATTGGCGCACATGCGTGGCGTTTTCCAGAGCGGGCCAGTCCCTGATGGCGGCCAGCTTGTCATGTTGAGGTTGACTTCCTTCCCGTGAGATCACGTGCCCCAGAAAGCGTATCTGGGTCTGCAATAGTTGACACTTAGACTCTTTGAGGTAGATACCCTGGTTCTCACAGACTTCGAGAAATTGCTGGAGATGTGAAAGATGCTCCTCCAAGGTGTTGCTGAAGAGGATACAATCGTCCAGGAATATTCTTACAAAAGGAAGATGTCCCAGAGCGCGCTGCATGCGTCTCTGATAGCAGGAAGGACTGTTGGTCAACCCCATGGGCATCACCAACCACTCATACGAGCCATAGGGAGAAGTGAACGCCGTCTTTTCCACATCCTCAGACGCCATAGCCATCTGCCAGAATCCATCGACCGCATCGAAGGAGGAGAAGTACTTGGCCCCATGCATGGAGTCGAACAACTGCTGAATGTCGGGAAGTGGATATTTGTCCTTGACAGTCAGGCTGTTGATGGCTCGGAAGTCGCAGACCATTCTGAGTACTTCAGGTTTCCCAGGCTTGGGAACCATCAGCACTGGTGCAGCGAACGGACTTGAGGAAGGTCTGATGTAGCCCTTGCTCAGGAGTTCATCCAGGCGTTCTCGCAATTGAGTCAGCTCCACCATGGACATCTTGTAGGGCCTCTTAGCGGGCGCGATGCCATTCCATCCCTCTTGCAGTCTCACGTGGGCCACTTCATCTTTTCGCAGGGCGTCAAAGTTGGGCAGCGCTTCGCGAATTACTCGAGGTGAAAAGGACTCGATCAGCTTCTGAAACTTCTTTCTCCACTCGGGGGAGATTGAAGGGTCCTCCAAATTCTCGCTGGTGGCCACCGCTGATAACATCGAAGTCCCTACCAGAGGTGTCGCATAGGCCACTAAGATGTCGTGGGGTGTCGCGGCACTGTCCATTCCCGCATATCTGCGCCGATAGGCTTTGATCTCCTTGGTCGCTTGAGCCGCTGATAACATTACCATCGGTTCCAGAGCCATCGCGGTTCTCTCGCCTTTGCGTGTAGGGCTACGCCCTGGCGAACATCCCCGTATCCGCACGGATTTGCCATGCTGGCGAAACTTGACTGATCCCCACCCATCATAGTCCAGCGTGACCGGCGAGAGGTGTCTCAACCACCTTCCTCCGAGTACAATGTCCACCTTGATGCCCAAAGGAAGTACTCGCATCTTGATGACCTCGGAGTAAGTCCCCTCGGAAGTCTCGGCAGTCAGCTTGCCGTA
>LGRX02033808.1:0-37216 GCA_001247695.2 Cymbomonas tetramitiformis | reverse complement strand
AATCAGAGCATGGATTTGCAGTCCCGGATATCGAGAAATATCCCAAGGGATTCCAGTACATCGAGGATGTGGAGACGTCTGAGCGCGAGGGAGACCTTGAGACCCTCCCTGAGGCAGACGTGACGGTGAAGACGTTGGAGGATGACATCAACGCTCACCTCGATCGGGTCACAAGTTGGTACCCCGTAATGTCTCACTTGAACCAGTCGATGGAGACGCATGTGAAGGAAGTAGCGATGTCCAAGCATTCTGTGTACGGCGGCGTGCAAATCAACCACTACTTCATGCACTGGACAATTGCCAAATTCCGCCCGCAGACGTGGGACCTCTGCGTTAAGATCATGGAGGCTTACAGAAGGTTTGACCTGAAGGGCATGAAAAACCCTTTGGCTTCGAAGACCAAAAAGCGCAAGGCCTCATCTTCGCCCGCTAAGGGACCCGCCAAGAAAGCTGGCAAAAAAGGCACCTCCAACCGACAGGTAAATTACTTTTTACTTTTGCTTCAAACAGTGTTTACCCCCCCAAAGCATCCTTTTCTATATTTTAAGACATTCTAAAATGTTTTTTTTACTTGCAGATGGAAGACGAGGTGCAACGAGGAGGCGGGGACCACGGAGCGGGCTCGTCTAAAGGGGCAGGCATTTTGGTGGAAGAAGCTCAGTTTCTCCACAATGCCAAATCCATGGGTATGACGTTCTGGATTAACTTGGGCGGCTTGGCGGGGGAGGCGGAGTTCGACAAGGTGGACACGTATATGCGCCAGATTATCAACAAGGAGTTGTCAGTAAAAGAGGGGGGCCTGATGATAAGCCAGTTCAAGAAGGAACGCATGGTGCAGAAGCACTTGGTGTCCGCGGCGTGATTGCAAACCTGGGACGCATTCAAGGCCGAGTTCACCCCCTACTGGAGCTCCCAAGAGAAAATCGAGTCGTTGATCGGCTGCTTACCTTCAACTCAGGGGGGAGCGCGCCGGGGGGGGTCTGGGGAAGTTCCGCCCGCGATCTTGAATTACGTCGAGAACGCGCGGGCGAATCTCCAAGAAGCGCAGGCGCCACGCGCGGGGCACATCCTAGGCTTGCAACAGGTCGAGGGGAAAGTCGACATCAAACTCTATCGGGAGGCGCGGACCGAGGGGCCGGAGCTTAAGGTTCCAGGAGAGGCAGGCCTTGAGGAGGACGAGCCCACACATGAGACGAACGTGCCGATGTTCCCTCGTTGGAAGATCGTCAAGGGCAGCATGAGCGATATGAAGGACGTCCCGAGGCTGCCCTTCACGGGGACGATCATCGACTGCAATTACGCCCTTGACAAGGAGAAGACTCCCGACGCGATGACCAAGGAGGAGGTGCAACCGTTCCTGGAGTCTTTCAACGCCAAGACCACCGCCCCGGCATGGACTATCGCTATCTTTTGCGGTTTCGTCCAACAAAGCGATTTCCTGGAGGTGATTGACAATTACTGCTCCGGCCGCGCGGAGCGGTTCTTCTGGCACAAGCAGAACGTGAACATGAACCCCAACAGGACCGTGCGCTACAATGACGTTGAATGTGGCGTCCTGGGGTACCATGTAAAGAGCGATGCCCAGGGGGAGTCTACTAAAAAGCCGGAGTGGATGTTCAACTTTGATACTGGAGAAGGTGAACGTGTGAGCCGCGCGTCACTTTTGCGCGGCTTCCCGGTTGTGCACCAGATGTTCAAACGCGACAACAAAGCCGTGAATAACCATCAGAAACCCCAAGCTCTGTTGATGGAGCTGATCCAGTGC
Organism: Cymbomonas tetramitiformis; assembly: GCA_001247695.2. Classification (NCBI taxonomy): domain Eukaryota; kingdom Viridiplantae; phylum Chlorophyta; class Pyramimonadophyceae; order Pyramimonadales; family Pyramimonadaceae; genus Cymbomonas; species Cymbomonas tetramitiformis. Next base: position 35,451 of record LGRX02033808.1, on the reverse strand, counting down.
CACATGCTCGGTGACAATCCGGGCAAGATGGATGAGAACGGCCATCCACTCAACTGGATTCTCGACGCTTGCTGCGGCGTCGGCTCGACGTCCATGGCCGCCATGAGGTGTGGTATGAACGCGATCGGCTTCGACCACGACCAGTTCATGGTCAGCTCTGCGCAGCAACGGCTGATCAATTTCGACAACGAGCCCGATCAGGACGCCGAGACGAAGCCAAAACAGAAGAGCGAACCGACGGCGAAGGGCAAGGAAGCGGCCACTGCCGAATCTGAGGAAGAAGAGAATGATGAAGATGAGGAAGATGAGAATGATGAATAAAATAGTAGGATTTGTCGACCGCCCTGACTGATAGTATCAGTCATGCCTCGACGGTATAGGGTGAAAAGTACTCTACTCGTAAACATTTGAATAAAGAATGATACATGTATGCATATTTCGGTGTTTTCATTGTACGCATACTGCACTTTTCTACCGTGTTGCCTTTATGTATCCCTATTTCGCGCATAAATATCACTAAACCCTGATTTTTTTGAAATATATATAAATCCAAAAATGACATATGATAATATCATTTTCATCGAATAGTGTGTTTTGGGCTTGGCTACGCGAACGAACCATCCGAACTCCTGATCCAAAATGGCTCGGCGTCGGCGGTTGAATTCACGTACCCTGACGAGGCGCTTCAGCCGCTTCTCTAACTCTTCTCGATTCAACTGGGGCTTACTAGTTGTAGGACCAAGCGGGTTCTTCCTCACTCGCCTTTGCCCTGCTCGCCAAAGTGCAAGGGACTTGACCGGTCGGACCTCTGACTCTTCCAGCTCCAGATACATTTCTAGCGCCCTAATGGCGGGGCGCAGGCGAGCACCTGGCTGCTGGGCCTTAAAGGCTTTTCTAACTCTGGTGGGTAAACGCTGAGCTCTGAACTTCCAGTGCCCGCGAACTCTCGCAACGTCCGACCCCTGGTTCTCCAAGTGCTGTAGGTAGACTGCCCGTGGCTCAACTGTGTGGCTCGACCGGTTTTTATCCCGGGTGTCCACGCCAGTGATCCAGCAGAGCAGCTCCCATGGCTCCTCGGGACGCGGAACCGAGGCGGTTGCTGGGGTTCTGGCGGACTTCCAGAAGTTCGCCTGCTCTCTCTGGATGCGTTGCTCGACCTGTTCCCGCTCAGGAGGTTCTGGGCTTCCCGTGCGGGTGGCGGCTAGCATGTCCAAATCTCCCTGTTCACACGAGCTCTCTGACCTGACTCTGGTTCCTGAGGTGGCGCCTAGCGCTGCTACTAAGATGCCTCCCGCACCTTCTCCACCTATCACGCAGCACGTGCATCGCTGTGGACGCCGGCGCGGGGCCCTTCTGTCCCCCTGACCCCGCTGTGACGGGGCTCGCGCCCTTTTTTACTGCGGGGAGGGCGCCCCGGGCTGGGGAGCGTCCTCCGGGACAAAATCCAGTCCAATGGCAGCCAAAGCTTCTTCTACCATCAAATCGTCCCCTATTAAGGCCAGGGTGTCCTCCAGGAGGCTCTTGGCCGACTCTTTTGGGCGCTGCTTTGCCTGCGGACAGTCGCGGGCGTAATGGTTCATGCCCTTGCACAGACGGCAACCCTCGTACTCCGGGGACCCGAGTCGCTGCCCCGTGGGTGTCGGAGTGCCGGCGGACGTCGCCATAGCCAGTAACTCCTCTGTGACATCCACGTGGGCTAGCAGTTGGATCGAGCGGCTCGTCTTATCCTGGCTCTGCCGTAACTCCCGCTCAGTCTCTATGGCCCAAGTCAGGAGTTTGTGGCGGTCTTTACTGGCTGTCCTGCTCAGAGTCAGGACCGAAGAGTTTTGCCTCTCGGCTATAAGGAAAACTCTCCTCCTTACCTCTGGTATCAGCCCAGTAAAGAATATGTCCAACAGCTCCTCCTCTGGCACAGGAGTGGTGAGCTCGTGGATAGCCAGCATGCTCACGATGTCGTGCGCGAGGTGCACTCCATCCCAGAACTCGCGGACCGTGCGAGACTGTCTGTCCTGACTCTGACGCACGCGACGCAGGAACGGACCAATCGACGCCATCTCCCCTTTGTCGGGCATCACTAGCCGCGCTAAGGGGACCACTATCACGTCCAGGGTGAGGCTCTTACCGTCCCGGGCTTCCTTCAACACCGAAGAAAGCTCGCGGTACTCGGAGCTCAGTGAGCCGAAGCAGTGTCTGGCCACTTCCGACAGCAGGGAGTGGTCTGACAACACCGGCTCCTCACTCCCGCCCGCCAGCGTGCCCAGACGCACCATCTCCATGGCGTAGCGCACTCGCTCCAACTCCCGAACCTCTCCGACTTGCCGGACAAACCGAAGGAGCCGACCAAAGACGTGGGACGACCCCTCCACCTCCTCGTGGTATTTGTCCACCGCCTTTTCCATGGCTTTGAGGGCTTCCTTAAGGGCGTGCTGCTCGTCCTTTCGGCTCGCAAAGCGTCGTTCCCGGACGTAGCGAGAGGACTCGGTACGGAAGGTGAAATGGCTGTCGCCATCCCCGTCCTCACCCGGATCGCCGCCAGGACCTCCGCCAGGACCCCCCGGTCCTCCTGGCCCTCCAGGATCATCACCCCCCGAGCCTCCGGGTCCTCCATGACTGCCGACACCGTCTCCCCCGGACTCCTCCGGGGACTCGTTTGGCTCCGAGTGCTCAGGTTGAGGGACCATCCCCCCCCCGTCTCCTGGTGTGTCCGTCGCAACAGCAAGCGGAGGCGGTGACACCACCGGAAAGTTGTCGAAAGCACCGGGCCACACGTCCGCGGAGCAAAACCCACACACCGGCAGGTACACAGTCTTCAGGAGCGCCTCCGCACTTCTCTTGGTGCCCACCCGACACGTCCACATCCGCACCGGACTCTCCGTGTGCCCGCACCCGCAACGAGCACAGTTCTCTGTGACGGTCGCCAAGGCCGCCGTGAGACTGTGAACCACCTGGGACCCGAGGACTCTGTCATTGTCCGAGACCCTCGTCTTCAGGCACTTCCTGATCTGATTGGTAGGATTCACGAACCCAGCGACCTGACAAAGGGAGCGATACCTACGGGCAGCGTCGTAAAACAGGAACTGGGCGCCGACCCCTTGTTTGCCATGCGCGACCACGTTTTCACGGAGGGCGGCGCAGACTTTTACTGGGAGGGAAACAAAGTCACATGTGTGCGGCGGTTGCACTGCCACGCCCGCGTATGTCTCCTCCGGCGGGCTACGAACGCCCCGGTTCTCGACGTCACAGGTGACGACGGAAGCCGGCTCTACCAGCTCATGTCCCTCTCGGGAGATGGGCGTCTCCTGAACCGGACACGAACGCAGGCGAGCACCTGGCTGCTGGGCCTTAAAGGCTTTCCTAACTCTGGGGGGTAAACGCTGAGCCCTGAACTTCCAGTGCCCGCGAACTCTCGCAACATCCGACCCCTGGTTCTCCAAGTGCTGTTGGTAGACTGCCCGTGGCTCAACTGTGTGGCTCGACCGGTTTTTATCCCGGGTGTCCGCACCGGTGATCCAACAGAGCAGCTCCCACGGCTCCTCGGGACGCGGAACCGAGGCGGTTGCTGGGGTTCTGGCGGACTTCCAGAAGTTCGCCTGCTCTCTCTGGATGCGTTGATCGACCTGTTCCCGCTCAGGAGGCTCTGGGCTTCCCGTGCGGGTGGCGGCTAGCATGTCCAAATCTTCCTGTTCACACTCCCCGACCCGACTCTGGTTCCTGAGGTGGCGCCTAGCGCTGCTACTAAGGTGTCTCCCGCACCTTCTCCAACTATCACGCAGCACGTGCATCGCTGTGGACGCCGGCGCGGGGCCCTTTTGTCCCCCTGACCCCGCAGTGACGGGGCCCGCGCCCTTTACTGCGGGGAGGACGCCCCGGGCTGGGGAGCGTCCTCCTGGACAAAATCCAATCCGATGGCAGCCAAAGCTTCATCCATCGAATCGTCCCCTATCAACGCCAGGGTGTCCTCCAGGAGGCACTTGGCCCACTCCTTCGGGCGCTGCTTCGCCTGCGGACATTCGCGGGCGTAATGGTCCATGCTCTTGCACAGACGGCAGCCCTCGTACTCTGGGGAGCCGAGTCGTTGCCCTGTGGGTGTCGGAGTGCCAGCGGATGTCGCCATGGCTAGCAGCTCTTCCGTGACATCTACGTGGGCCAGCAGCTGGACCGAGCGGCTCGTCTTATCATGGCTCTGCCGTAACTCCCGCTCAGCCTCTATGGCCCAGGTCAGGAGTTCGTGGCGGCCTTTACTGGCCGTCCGGCTCAGGGTCAGGACCGAAGACCTTTTCCTCTCGGCTATAAGGAAGACTTTCCTCCTTACCTCCGGTATCAACCCCGTAAGGAATATCTCCAGCAGCTCCTCTTCCGGCACCGGAGAGGTGAGCTCGTGGGCAGCCAGCATGCTTACGATGTCGTGAGCAAGGTGCACCCCGTCCCAGAACTCGCGGACCGTGCGAGTCTGTCTGTCCTGACTTTGGCGCACGCGACGCAGGAACGGACCGATCGACGTCATTTCCCCCTTGTCGGGCATCACCAGCTGCGCCAAGGGGACCACTATGACGTCCAGGGTGAGGTTCTTACCTTCCCGAGCCTCCGTCAACACCGAAGAAAGCTCGCGGTACTCGGAGCTGAGTTTGCCGAAGCAGTGTCTGGCCACTTCCGACTCTCACGGGAGCGCCAATCCCGGCCGTCCGACCTGCCAGCCGCGCCCCAGAACTCCGAAGAGCCCGGGCCGACCGACAGACCCGCAGCGCGAGATCCCGACTGACCGGACCCCACGGCTGAGCCGGGGGCGGCCCGACCCCCCCCACGACGGCCCGACCGACCGAGGAAATCTTCTCCATCCGAGTACATTGACATTGTATGCGTGCTATGCGTGCGATCTAACCAGCTGAAGTCCAAAGCGCCACACGACACACGCGGTGACTAGCACCCGCCGATCCAGAAATTTACTACCTGCGCCCGAGCACAAGTAGCCACACCGGCCGAAGCGCGGAGATTTCCGGAATAGAGGATTCTAGAAAACTAAAGCCCCATTGGGAACATCACACGTGGTACGCTCGCAAACTAACTAATCGAAAAACGTGTGGCGTGGCAACTAGTACCCGCTCCCAGGAATTCGCCACTTGTGCGCGAGCACAAGCAGACACACCGGCCGAAGCGCGGCGATTCCCAAATAGGGGGGACTAGAGGGCCAAACTAAAGGTGGGCGAGATCCCGAACCGACTCCGAATTCTAGCAAAAGCTACGCAAATTTTAAAAATTTGCGCAGCGCTTCCGCCGCAGAGGGTCGGAATTGCCTGAAAACTGAGACGATTTGGTTCCCGCAGCACCTGAGAGTCCAAATTACGGCAACAGGCCGCAAGTGCGTGATATGCGTGCTAGGACAAAGGCAACGCGCGCACCTCAAAAGATTTTCGTTGGGCTAGACTCCTCTACGCCAACGCGGTTCCAAGAGACCTGGAAGCCTCAAACCCACTGTGGGAGGACTGCTCCTCACAGGGCACTGTAACTACTGATGGGAGTCTTATATGGACTGCATATAATGACTAACTGCCTAGGTACTGCTAGGTCAGCTCTTTAGACATAGGACTGCTATGTCTAGACTTACTACATATATTTGCATGTAAGAATTAGGTATTATATTTGACTTTTGCCATGCGGCTGTTTTTACTCTAGAAATCTCAACTGTTTCTTTGGCCTTGGCCATTACTTATTCACTCAGCTCTCTGAGGTAATCCTAGTCAGCATGGCCAAGTCTCATCAACCTATCATATGCTTGTACTACATTATCATGCAGTATGATGTGCCAGTATTCTACATGTCACATTATTACACAGTACAGTGGTACTGTGTACTCCCATATAAGGGGGGTCTCTTCCTCAACAGGGGTCTCGGGCGCTAATGCTGTAAGGCGCGTATGACACTTCTGGCATGTATGACATTGCTGAGTCATCCGCGCATGACACCGTGTGTTGTCCTAGCACAACTCCCCCCCCCCTTCAGGTGGGAAGCGTCCTCGCTTGTGCTTAGATGCACAGTCGTTAGGCTGATTCGGAGCCCATGGTGTCCCACTCGCTGTCGTCGGACATCACTGGTGGCGGCGTAGGGCTGTACTCCGGCATCAAGGTCACCGGCTCCTCGTCAGCTTCTTCCGGATTAGCGCAGACTCTTTCATCGTTGAGATCTGTCTCATTTTCATCTCTCCAAAGCAGCTCCGCTAGGTATTCACACACCGCTGCGATTGCCCCCACGGGTTGTTCCACCGGTAGAGAGCTGAATAATTGTTTAAGCAAGGCTGCGGGGATGCCATACACGTGCCATCCAGCTCCCATGCCTGGTCTAGGGTCGCCCGACTCTCTGCTGGCGGAGCCGCTCTGCGCCATCTTCTCGTGCCGCCCATAACGGCGTTTGAAGTCGCAGGGGTTTTCGGGGTCGCAAGACTTCAGGGTGGCGATAGGCGCGTTGGTCCAGAAGTGGGTGGGTTTCTTGTAGGGCATACCATACTTACAATACGTAGCCAGATGCGGAGGTGGCAACCCTTGCATGCATCGGCGAGTGTGTAACCCATGGGGAGCTCGGCCACGCGGGTTCTCAATGAAGTAGAAGCTCGGCTGGAGGTACTTGATGATCTCCAACGTTCTCCGCACTTGTCTGTCAGCACCACGCAAGTTTCGTATCCCTACCGTTTTGGCTTGGCTATACTCCGTGCATGGGGGGCTCGCCCAAATGACGTCAAAGTGCTTGGGCGAGAACTGCCGATAGTCCCAGTGCAGGACGTTTTCGCAGTGGGCTTCCATCGGTTCTGGATGTCCACCGAGACTACCTCACACCCTGGAAACTGCTTGCTGAACTGCCGTTCGACGGAGCCTGTGCCACAAAACAACACCAAGATCCGTATTGGGCGTCGAGACGGCTGTAGGCATGCCGCTCCTCGACCAGGTCCTTGAGATGGCATGAAACTAGTGGATGACACCGTCGCGAATGTGCCCACCTCGTCGTCGGCTCGTTCTTCCGGGATCCACGCCATTCCGTCCGCCTGTAACTCTTCAGGATCCGTCAACCATATCGCTCCTGCTGACTCCTCGCGTTTGCGAGTGACTCTACTCTTTTCACGTTCTTGCCTCTTGGCCTCGACCTTCTCGAACTCCTGAAGAGCGCGGTTAGGTATCCCTTTTCGGCCAACTCCATCGAACTCGAGGTCCTCGCGAGTTTTCCATTCATTCTCGGAGCGCGGCATACCTACCCATTTGACCATGTACTCCGTCCATGTCCGCCCGCTACGTCTCCTCGTGCGTGACCTCTCAATGCACTCCACCGCCATCTCCTTACGACCGCTCACGTCCACAGGGGGAGGCGGAATCTCCGCACTCCTGTCCGCGAACTTGTCCTGGCCCGACTCCACTGGGGTGAGTCTATCCACGGTGAAGACGTCGTGCACCTTCCACTGTGGTGGTAGCTTCAGGCGGTAAGCCGCGGGGGCCCCTCGGTCCTCGGGGGCGAGCTCCATCTGCCGGTCGCTGTGGAAGGCCTCCAGCACCTCCATCGGGCCCAGGCGCTTCTTCAGCAACTTCTTGTGTAGGCCCCGATCCCCGGGCTGGGTGAGATGCGTGGCGTCCACCCACACCATGTCACCTATTGCGTACCGGCGAGCGCGATGGCGAGCATCATACTGGGCCACTTGCTGCTGCTGAGCTACCAGCAACCTATCGCGAGCAGTCTGCAACTGCTGAACAAACTGCCGGGCGGTCTCGTGGGCCGTGCCTTTCTTCACGACGTCCCCTCTCCCCCCCTTGGCGCGGCCCCTACGAGAGGCCAACGCAGCTTCTACGAAGAAGTCGAGCTGCGACGCTGGGGCATGCCCATAGCAAAGCTCGAAGGGTGTGAATCCAGTAACCGCGGACCTGGAGTCGTTAATGGCGTACTCCACCGGGGTGCACCACAAATCCCAGTCTGTCTGGTTTGCGTCAACGTAGGCGCGCAACAAGCGCTCCACCGTGTGGTTTGTGTGCTCCGCTTGACCGTCCCCTTGTGGATGGTACGGCGTAGTGGAGGCCACCTGCACCCCCATAAGGCGATGCAACTCCATATGAAAGGCGTCACGGAAGCAAAAGTCCCTGTCACAAACGATCTTCATGGGAGCACCGTGCAGTCGCCAAACATGGTCGAAGTACATTCGTGCCACTTGCTCAGCGGAACTGTCAGAGTACAGCATGGGGACCACGTGCACCATCTTGGACAACTTGTCCGTGAACGTGGCGAAGGCGTCGTAGCCCCGCTCCGTGCGCGGCAGACCTGTGACGAAGTCAATGCTCACCACCTGCCACAGCCTGACCGGGACCTGGAGGGGGTTCAGCTGGCCATCCGGATAGCTGTTCCTCGGGCGGGTCTGCTGGCATATCAAGCACGAGCGGGTCCAGTCGGTGACGTCTTTGTTCATGCGGGGCCACCAGAACCGCCGCACTATCCGAGCAAGAGTCTTATCTCGCCCGGTGTGTCCCGCCGCGGGAGACTCGTGCGCTTCACGCATGACTATCTCCCGAAGAGGAGAGTCGGACGACAACACCAGCTGGTAGCGTCCCTCCGCGATGCGCCAGATCATGTCGTCAACCATACGGAAGGTGTCCGTACGCTGGTGCGGGGCGGCTAAAAGCTCTTCCTTTAACATCGTGAGGTAAGGGCTACGTTCGTACTCCGCGCGTAGTGCTTTCACGAACTGGCATGCCTTCAGTGGTCCTTTGGTTGCGCGTGCCTTGGCCGCTGGCCCTGACGTGACCATAGGCTCGCTTGCACCTTGAGCGGCGGGCGCACGGGCACTCTTCGCTCGAGGTCGAGTCCGGCTGGCCGCTGGCGCCCACACCAGCAGCACGGGCCACCGCAGCGCTGGTCGGCCTCCATCTGGTGACTCAAACAAGCATGTAGGGTGACCCTTGGCATCCTTGAGGTCGAACACCTTGACCACGTGCAGGCCGTACTTGGGCTGGATAAGGGTGCGCCAGGACGCGTCATAGTCCGGCAGTAGGAACATCGCCGACGTGTTTTCTGGGTCGGCGCGCCACTCAGCCATAAAGTGGCGTAGGATCCTCTCAATGAGGTTGCTATCCTTGGTGTAGGGGGGGTTGCACCAGACGTGCTTTCCCCGCCATTGCTGCTTGAGGCACTCCGTCCAATAGGTGTCCACCTGGCGGTTGACGCCCATGGAGTCACAACACGCGTCCACGTCGAACGGGCCGTACTGCGCTGAGATCTCTTCGAACTTCTCCTTTACCAGTTTCCAGTCCTGCCGGTCTACCACGTTATCGTAGTGGGAGCTTGACGCGGGAGGGGAACTTTGTTTGCTGGGAGGGGAAGGACTAAGGGGAGTTGAGGGGGCTGGAGAGGGGGCTTGCTCCGGTTGCGAGCGAGAGCGAGTAGTGACGCCCGCAAGGGTGGCTTCATGCAAGGCGCGCTCCGCGGTGTGCAACGTCTCAGCTGCGTCTTCCCACAGGTCGGGGGTTTCCACCCAGGTGAGCCCATTCAGATGAGTGAGCTCCCCAACGACCATCGGGGGGCTGACCGGAGGTACAGACTCGTCTTCAGAGTCGGAGTAATCAAACGTGGAGTCGAGCACCGAGATGGGGTCTTCAAGGGTCTTGACTTTAGCGGGCTCCTCGGACGGCTCTTCGTCGGTGTCGTCCTCGTCGATTGCACCGAATACTGAGGTGGGATCGGCGGGGGTTGAGCTCTCAGCCGACTCCCTTGGCACACTCTGACGAGGCTCGTCTGTGTCCCGGTCGACCACGCCCTTCTCCTTGAGCCCCTCCCTGGCGGATGACTGCTTGTAGTCTGGTCGTCTGGATTGGGCGTCCGGAACTACTAGGCATCGGCCAGGTACGTGCTCCATTTGGTGCACGCCCACTTCCACCAAGTCTTCATACCAGCGTGCCTGGCGTCGACTCAGCTCCCGAGCCGGCGCGAAGAGCCATTGCAAGGGTTTGTGGTCACCCATGAGTTTGAAGTCGGTGAATATAAGGTAATGCCTCCACGTCACTGTGGTGCAGTGGTGGATGGCGCACAACTCCCGCTCCCCAGCGTGGTAGTTCTGCTCGGCCGAGGAGAATTGCCTGCTCTCGAAGGCCAACGGCTGAAGACCTCGTCCCAGGTCTTGCATCAGCACGCCTCCTAGTGCGACCGCACTCGCGTCGGTCTGCACGCAAAATGGGCGAGACCCATCGGCTGCTGAGCGCTGGTCCGGTAGGGCGAGGATTGGTGCTGAAATCAATGCTGACTTCAATCGTTGGCCAAGTCTCATCAACCTATCATATGCTTGTACTACATTATCATGCAGTATGATGTGCCAGTATTCTACATGTCACATTATTACACAGTACAGTGGTACTGTGTACTCCCATATAAGGGGGGTCTCTTCCTCAACAGGGGTCTCGGGCGCTAATGCTGTAAGGCGCGTATGACACTTCTGGCATGTATGACATTGCTGAGTCATCCGCGCATGACACCGTGTGTTGTCCTAGCACACCCACACACCGCCGCGCAACGCAAACGAAAGAACAGACATTCTCGATTTCGTAGTGTCGCTCTACGCTAGCTAATCACGCAAGGCAAGGTGGTTTTGATCAGAACTCGCGCAAAACAAAATAGGGAAGCAACGTGAAAACACGAACTAATTACCATTTTGTAGGAGTCTCCACTCTTGCTTATCTCTTCTTTACGGTTTCGGACTTATTCTATCTACACGTATTAAACGACCGCACGAGGTATGATTACGATTGGTCAACTATCAGACTTCGGTTTCGTAAATCTTTCTAGTTATGCTTTTGCTTTCAAGTGCATGCTTTTAATACACAATATACAGCAGTTACGGCTCTTACTTTTTATGTTACAGTTCTCAGTTCAGTTCTCATCTCCGAAACTGGTTACACTTAGAGTTCTTATGCAAGGCTCATGAACTCTTTCCATAACTCCACTGTACTGAGTACTCCGTACAACAGGCTAGGCACCTCACATCAACATCATTCTGATCGGTCCTACTGTACTCCGTACTGAGTACTCTTGCGTTTTATACTTAGCCGTTTTTCTTGCTCTTGTGCTTGCCTCCTAGCACACTGGGTCTGTAGAACAACAGTTCCAACGACAGTTCGACGGCTGCGAAGTGGTGACAGTGGATATTCTTCCTAAGTGGCAAGCAACATGCACCGAGGACATTCTCCACTGGAACTACAGGCTGTACCCCCGACACTATTTCGACGTGATCTGGGCGAGCCCACCATGTAAGGAGTACAGCAAGGCCAAGACTAGGGGAGTACCGGACCTGGAGCTGGCTGATCGGCGAATGAAGCGTACCCGGCAGATCATCGAGTACTACGATCCAGCATACTACTTCATTGAGAACCCGGCTGGAGATGCTCTGCGAGGGCTGCACACGCGATCTGTGATGAAGGGTTTGCCCGCTCCTCACCCCGTCTCCTACTGTAGGTATGGGACACCCTACATGAAACCTACACATATCTGGACGAACGCCGTGCTACCCGTACCCCTGCTGCAGTGTACCCAAGCAACACCATGTCCCGCGAGAGCTGTGCTGGGAAAGCACGAGAATTCATCGCAGGGAGGAGTTTCAGCGTCCAGAACACGAGGCATGGGGTCAGCGCAAGCAGTATACGCGATCCCCCGCACCTTGTTGCACCATCTGTTCTGTGGGCTGAAGTTGGGGAAGCGCATGAGCGAGGAGAGCGCAGCAGCAGTCATGGACCTCATCGCCACTCTGACAGCGCAGACGGACGAAATCCCGATGCAGGAACAAGATACTGAGGTCTAAAACCCTCAGGGCGCAAAGCAGCGCAAGACCCGCAGAGCGAGAGGAGTACCAGGGCGACAGAACCGTTTAAGCGTTGGCAGCGTAATTCGGGGACGGAGCCTCGGGAAACCTCCAGCGTGGAAGGGGACTCAGACCCAAGGACTGAGGGGCACGGGACCCAAGAACCCGAGGCTTAGAAGCCAGGGGGACTCAGACCCGAGGACTGAGGGGCACGGGACCCGAGAACCCGAGGCTTAGCAGCCAGCATCACTGTGCATGATTGTTGATCCCCAGACAATGTAAATACAGGCGAACACTAGACGCTAGCGAGGACGTAAGCGCGCGCCTAGGGGGGGAGAGTTGTGCTAGGGTAAGTCACGAGACAGAATGACAGTGTGTCAGAATGACGAGTGACGGGTACCATGACAGTCACCAATGATAGGCATTTATATGACCAGATGACGAGAGTGTCTGACAGAAATGACTGACAGAAATGCCTGACCCGAAAGTGAGTTTTGGTGGGAAAACCAGCAGCCAGAGAAATTGGAGGGAAAGCTGGTAGACCTCCAATATTGCTGAGTCAGCACAGTTATAATTATTCAGAGTGATGTGGAGTGACCTGGGATGATGAATGATATAACTGGGCTAGTCGGCAGATTCTATGATGTGACAGATCGAGTTCTCATGAAGTATGATGGGACCTGACAGGAGTCGACATCGAGTTATGTTCGAAAGTTCGAGATCTGAAACCATGGCATAAGGCAGCCGAGCAGGCTGAATGAATCAGTTTTTGAATTGTTACTGTGAACAGCCACACCTGGCTGTTGTAACTTCGACATTAAAGAAAGATCCGATTCACCTATATATATTATGCTTACAGCAATATATATCTCTTTGTAGGACTGAACTAGGTTCCCTGCATTGTGAAGTAGACTGAGAAGCTCTTAGAGAGCACCCCTGAACAGCGACAGCGGAGGACCGTCCTCAAATAACATGGCAGGCGGCGGCGGCCCGGGATGCCATGGCACCGGAGCCATATAGAGGCCCTGCCGCCGCTGTACCCGCCGGTGGAGACGAGGCGGAATAGCACACGGCACCGTAGCAAGCGGCGCCTCCTCTCCCCTGCACAGCACAGGCTGCGGCGCAGCCCGACCCGATACCTGCACAGGGTCGATGTCATTGGCCAACGTATAGGTGGCAGCTCCCACTCCCATGACAGAAATCAAGAGAATGAATGAAGGTAAGAAGGAACGGCATCCCCCACAAGCCCGCGTGGGCGGGGAAGCCCCACGGAGGCTTTCCGCAGCCGTGGCTGCGGGGGGCACCGTCATGCCAATCTCCCAGAGCACCACCAGAGTGAGGTGCTCGGGCTGCGGGCGTCGACGAGTGATTATTTTGCCGAGATTGCCGAAGCCCGCGGCTTCACGACGAAGCTGCCGTCGGCGAGGTCCTCGTAATCGTCCGTGTCGTAACCCGTGAGATCAACCTGTCCGATGGCGGCGTGGTTCACGGTCTGAACGAACCCAGCGAACTCACCGTCCGCGTCCGCTGTGGTGGTCACCCGCGCCGATTGAAGTGGCGCGGGGTTCACATCCTTTCCCTGCGAGACAGGCATAGCAGGGGCCGGCACGGCGGATGCCGATGCCGCCGCACCACCTGCCGGAACCTGCTTCTCCGGTGTGGCCACCGCTGCGGCGGGCCCGCACACCAGAGCCGAAGCCTCCTGCCCGATGCCGGCAGGAGGCGGGAAAGATGCGTGGGTGTAATGCACCTGCGGGTTGGCCGCGGAGTGAACCTCCGCGGCAAGATCGTCGAGCCGGCGGAGAATGTCATCTCCCTCGGAAGCCGGCTGCTGCTCCACGGTGAAGCCGTAGGCGGACACGTCGATGCCGCCCACCGCCCCTGCACAAAGCACCGCGGGCGGCCCGTACGCGGCTGCCGCACGCGCGAAGGACTCCGCCCCGTCATCCGCTGCTTGCTGGAACAACGCACACATGGCGAGTGCGTGCACCCCCTCTGCGTCCTCCTCGTCGATGGGAACGCAAAATGCCGCGGCAGAGGTGGGCGGGTGTTGGCGCCCGCCCAACGGGCAGTCGCGGTAAAAGGGATACGCCTCACCTTTCCCTGCCTTCTTGCACCTACCGCAGAACGGCTTCGCCCGTTGATCGTCGCGGTCGAATCCCACGGGCGGGGCTTTGTGGGTCCCCACACGGAATCCTCGCGGCTGCTGCCCCCGCTGCTGCTGCTGCCGCTGCTGCACCCGCTCCCGTTGTTGCCGCACCACCGGAGCGGCCTCACCGTGTTGCCGCTGCACGAGCTCCTTCAGCTCCGTGATCTTCTGAAGAAGGGCGTCGTACTCGCCGCTGGAAAGGTGCGCGGAGATGCCGTCCGCGCCAGAAGCCACCTTCCCCCCGCCCGTTTGTGCCCAAGCCTGGTAAATCTCCACAACCATGGAACGGAGCGAAACCAGTGACACCTGAGTCAAGTCAGCGGCCATGGGATAGCGGACCTTCACCGCAGCGTAGAAGGTCGGGTCGAGTCGGGTGTAGAGGCTTAATTTTCTGGTAGCCTCCGTTGGTGTCCAGTCAGACGCTCTGCTATCCCGCACCAAACGCTGTTCCTTAGCCAAAATCGGCTGCGGGTCAACGTTTGCGGGATAACGTAACGCGGCGTGCTCCTCCTGCTGCGACTCCCGTAGTGCCACCGGTACACAGCCCTTGATAACGTCGATGAGAGCTCGCCGTCCATCTCGGTCAGTCGAAGAATCGGTACCAGTCAGTCAGACGAACGCGTTGCTGTGCTTCTCAATCACCAGGGCAAGAACGTCGTAGAGAAGCCCATTCACCCTGTTGACCACGGGCGCCAGAGGGTCGTCGAGGTCAAAGGCACGTAGCTCCAGACCAGCCGACTGAAACTCCGTACGCAGCTGCACCACCAGGTCGGACAGAAGGCCAGCGTCGTCCGTACCGCGAAAATAATGTTGCTTGTCGCCAAGAATATCCTCACGGATACTCTTGGCCCAAGCTCGATGCAGTCGCGTCTTGTAGATCTCGTCGACGAGCTTGGACTGCTCCTGCAGGTAACGTCTGACGGCCACGTCCTCGTCTACGTTCGATGCAGGGTTGGGGGTAGGAACAGAAGGCGTAGCCGCCGTCGGTGTGTTCCGTACCCCGTCGATCAACCTCAGAGAGGCGTCGATGTCGCTGTCCCTCGTGAGGGACTTCTTGGATCTCGTAGTAATTCCCATCTCTAGAAAAGCCTGAGGGGAGGCGGTACGCTGCAGCACGTTTGGGTAGGGCCGCGGAGAAAATGCGACGTCACAGATACGGAACGAGCGGTCGAGCCATGCGAGCGAGGGGCAAAGGAAGATGTCGTCGAAGTCAAGAGGTGCCAAGGTCACCAGCCCAAAATACGGTAGCAGGCGGGATCAGAGCGTGCAGAAAACCGTTAATGAACATTGCGACGACGAAACCCGATCCAAGCCGGTACCCCATAGCTGCGGCCCAAAGTCGCTCACCGCAAGCTGCTCATCTCATAACCTTCGCTGATACCCAAACGCGCAAACGCGCACCACCTCTCCGAGCGGCCGTGTAGCCAATCATGGCCAAACTAGCAAGTGGAATAAAAGCGTGGATGGGGCCACGACCTACCGGAATATCCTAGTTCACTAGATATCAGAGGGTCCCGAACTGTGTGGATAAACTCTGATAAGATAAATAAACCCTAAGCTAGATATACCCGGAACGGTCTCGCAACGGTCTCGGAAACTAGCCTACCTGTGACACGGCGTGTGTCACAGCACGAACCTATAGATCAGTCAGCAGTCGAGTGTTGGTCCTAGGGGTCTGTCATAGGGGCCTGCACCGGGACTCCCAGTCAGGGCTGCCTATACAGATTCCAGCAGCGAATGCTATTATTCGCTTGTAGATGATCGTATATGTGCGAGCGCTGTCGCCGGTATGTATGCGCGAACTTGTCACACACACAATATACAATATACAATATATCTACTGCTGCACACACTTATGTGTCCTCGTTCGTCGCGTGGACGGAGAATGACCACTGTCAAGGTTGATATTCAACCTTTCAGACTATGCGGCTGCTATTGAACTGTAGCAACTCGCAACAAGTATTTGGTGGGTATGAGTGCAGTCTCTGGTGTCCAGGATCATCTGCTTGAGCGCAATGCTCCTCATATACCTCAATGTCCTCACGCCTCATAGGCGTTACCACCATCGGGTTGTGAACCCGAGAACATTGGGTGAACTGACAGTATCGGCTGATCGAATTAGCCTGTTGATACCCGCATGTTGTTCAATTCATGCGTGAAGCGAAGACGCGTCCTCTCAGAACAGTTTGTTCTTCAAGAACTTGTCTTGCTTCATCATCGAGATGCCGTACTCGGCCTCTCGATGACAGATGTCACTCATGGTGAGTGGATGACAGATATTATGACTGTGCATGTGCCCGGAGGCACAGCGTGAGCCGATATGCCTATGCGTCCGTATGTGTGTCATCGGGGGTAATCTGGGATTGGCACGATGACAGTGAAATTGGGCTTGAATCACGATGAGAATGAATACCAGATGTCCGGGGTATGACAGTATGACACTGACACTATGACACAGTATGACAGTATGACACTATAGTAGTATGACAGTACTGTGGGGGGTGTCATCGTGGAACTCAGTCAGACCCTCGAAGAATGGTCAGATTCGCATCGGGGTTGAAAAGACAATGAAATCGAATATCAGATATTAAGGTTATGACAGTATGACAGTATGACGCTATGACAGTACAGTAGTATGACAGTACTGTGGGGCAGTCATCGTGTCAGCCTGTCGGCATAACATCTGAATCGAGAATGACGAATCGGAATTAGAAATGAGATCGGATCAGGAACTGAACGTTGAGCCGAAGTGTGACATCGGCTCTCGAGTGGTTGACCCTGCAACCTGAGTGACGAGTGAATAAGTAGAGCACTTGAGAAGTGTTTAGGCTTCAGAACTCGGAACCGAATTATCGTTTGTACCTCAATCTGGCCCTGATCCAGTATATTATAAAAATCCGAATTGTGTACCTTTGCACGTTCAATCAAAAACATATCTCCGAGCATCTGTCGTCGTGCCCCTGGCACATTTGGTATCAGCGTGCTGCGATTTCGCCTCTGCGCAACTCGCCCACGGGCCATTTGAAACTTCCGTTGTGATACAGGGGGAGAGCTGTACTTCCGGCTATCTGTGCGCAATTTTAGCCTCCGTAAGTACATTTTTTTTCGTATACAACGGCCGTATCCTCTGGAAAACATCTCCAAAACTTCATATTTTTGCCCCTTAACACTGGGGGCTCAAACTGGCTCAGAAACCCAAGCATTCGTTTTCCGATCTTAAACCCGAAGTCCGTCCCAGGCCACAAACGACCGTCAGGGAGCACCCTAAAGGGTTTCCCCGGTCTACAGTAGCCAAGAAAACGATATAGCTCACCTTTCAGAGCCCCAAAAAGGCGAAAAACCGCCCAAAACAGCCAAAAATAGCCGTTTTTGACAGTTTCCAGCCTACCCCAAAACCTCTCCCAGTAGCCCCCACCACCGAAAAACCCCTCTTTAGACCCCATAGAACAGCCTAGAAACCCCTGATACCGCCCTCACGGCCATCAGCAGCGGGGAAAGCTCCACCAAAAGGCGCTTTCAGCAGTTCTGGGACGTTTCTGGCAGCCCTTCAGCACCTCCTGGTATCTTCCAGCAGCGCACTGACTGGGGCTTTTCTTGGGACCTACGGAGTACGGATACCGTCTGGGACCTCACTGGACCCCCATATTGGACCTGACACCTCCTTTTTCACTGCTGCTTGACTCTTGCCCGCGCGCCTAGGCACTCAAAAATCGTGTCGCGGAGCCCTGGCCAAATTTTGAGTTCGCTGGTGTATGGCAGTACCCCCTTCGCCAGAAGAATACAGAAGAGCGTGGTGGAAGCAAGGACCTATCAAGTGGGTATTCCCTCCAGACCCTACCTATCCACCAGCAGGCGCTTTCTGGCAGAGCGGTCCTTGGAGCGGTCCTCCTTCCCCCTCCTCCTCTGACGACGAAGAGGAGAACAGCGACTGAACGCCTGGGCAAAGTCACGCTGGCTATCCCACCAGTACATTACGACCACGTGTGGCATCTCCAGGCAATACAAGTGATCGACGCCCCCCCTTGGGTCCTCCTTGGCGCTGATTGGGTTCCCCCATCTCCACCTGGAAGTCCCGCTCCTTCGCCTCCAGCGAGTGACATCGACGAGGACGAGACTGATTAAATAAAAAGGCGAGCACTCACTACTTTTGCTCACCTGTGGCTATTGCCACACCCAGTCTTTGAACTCAACCAGCTCAGCAGTCAGAATGTCACAGCAGACATCAGAGGCATTTCCCAGCATGAGTGTCAGCGCAGAACAGCTACACCACACACTGTTCTCTCCCATGACCTTCCCATCGCCCACCGCATACGCCTCCGCTCACCCCATTCCACATCCAGGCACCACCATGCCCTACACGGCGGTGCCCCGCCCTTATAACGACGATCGCTCTTAATTGGAAGATGCGCTTTGAATTGGAAGATTTTTTGAAGGTCATTGTTTTGATGTTTTTTACATTATTTTAAACATATCATGCCCAAAAAATAGGGTGGTTATAATTTTGGAAGTTTTTCTCATCGTACGAGGCGGGGTTTTCAGAATTCTTACGATCGCACTAGTCACATCACTAGTGCGATCTGACTTCGCACTAGTCACGCGACTAGTGCGGACTCAAGCGACACACGGCCGTACGGGGCACCCGGCGATGAACCAACGACATTCCGGTCACTCATGATCATTTTTGGAAGCATTTCAAACCAAAAACAAAAAAATAAAAAATTTGGAAGGAGTGACTTCTTCCAATTCAGAGCGTTCGTCGTTTTATACTATGCCGGATGGCACCCCCGCACAGGCTGTATGGAACGGCGTCAATTGGGTATTGCCCCAATCAGCGCCCCTCGCTGGGGGAGTATCACCAGTGCCGTTCACACTGGGAACCCATCACCCCGTGGGCGCATATCCCACACCGTTCCAACAACAGCTACAGCAACAGCAGCAGTGGCTCGCGTACCAGCAGCAGCAACAGCAGTGGCTTCAGCAGCAGCCACGGGAACCGATGCAGCAGCAGTTACAGCAGCAGCAGTTACAACAGCAGCAGTTACAGCAGCAACAGCAGCAGCAGCAGCAGCAGCAGCAACAGCAGCCGCAGCCGCCACAACAGCCGCAGCATCGACCACAGCAGCCCCATCAGCTGGCACCAGCCACCTCCGCGCTTCATGACTCAGGCGCGGATCTCTCATCGCTGCAGCACTTCATCAGCATCGGCGCCGCGGCCCTGCCGGACCCTCTGCAGGTACCCCTTGACAGTGGAGTTCAGCAGAACGTCTTGGGCGGTACCCAGCTCTTGGTGCGTCACCTTCCAGCGGTGGCGACAACCTCAGAGACTCGCCGGCGTCGGCGTTCCCGAAGGGCATCCTCGGGCCCTGCGACACATGGCAAACATCTTCCAGGCCCAAGCCACGCACCTGATCACTCTGACCCCGACTCCGGCACGGACATCAGCCGCACCAGCACGGGGACCAGAGGCAGCCGAAGCACGCAGGCACGGGCTGAGCGCAGGCAGAGGGCCGCTCACAGGTCCGGCTCCGACTCGGACGCGAGCAGCCGAAGTGAACACATTCGCAGAGAAGTCCTGGCGGCAGTACAGGCCCTGGACATCTCCGCGGTGCTCTCGAGAGGACTCGCGCAGCCTGGCGCGACGGCATCAGCAGGAGTCTCCCCACCAGGCGACCCTCAGGGCAGCGCACAGGGCCTGACGGCGGACCATCTACACGAGGCAAACGCCGCCGCCAGCGTAACCCCTCCAGTGCCTCAGACCGCCGCTGAGACCGCTCCCGCCGAACCTCCCACACAGGGCCGGCCAAATCCCCATAACATGATGGTGGCCCGCCGGCGGCAGTCGATGGAGACAGTGGTGCACGGCGGTGGCAACCCCGATTCAGAGCCTAGAGACTCCAGTTCAAGCGACTCGCCACCAGGCCCCCCTAGTGATCCACCTCAGGATCCCCCTGACGATCCCGCACCAGAGCCCTCCTACCCTCAGTACCCAGAGGTCAGAGCCCTCTTCGTCACCCACGATGGTGGTTCATTGTGGGTGCACCAGTCAGCTGGGGTGCGAGGCGCGGCAACCGTCTCCCTACCATGGGACGAACGCCGCCGGGCTGGGGTGCAGGGCGACGCCATCTTGTTCAGGATCATGCACCTGCTGGGAGCGCCGCTGACTGCATATGCGCGCATGGGGGGCCGGCTACACCATGCACCCCTACCCCTTACCAACCCTCGTGTGGAGACCTGGGTCCTCATGGTCGACCGCGAGGTCATGGATATGGCAATGGGGGACCCAGCCGCGGCCAATGTGCGGTCTACCAGCATGGGGCAGCCAGTGTGGGAGTGGATCCCTGCTACCGCGCGGGAGTCGGAGATGCAGAACTTCGATCAGGACGGGCTCGCCGCGTGGTCGGAAGTCAGCAACTCCGATTGGTACTGGAGCATGAGCGTGGTGGCCGCACAACCATCCACACCCCTGCCCTTCCATACACCTCTTCCACTCCCCGCACCACCATCAGCCCCTACATTACCGCCTACTCCGACCGCAGTCCCCACAAATCCCGCGCCTGCGCCTCCGCCCGCGCATGCCCCGGGACCACCACCTCCTGCCCGTTTCCCCCATTCCGCCGCCGCAAACCCCGTTCACTCTGCCGCTGCCGCGAACCCCGTCACTCTGCCGCCGCTGCGAACCCCGTGCTCTCTCCCAGCGCCACCCCCTTTGTTCCAGGCATCGTCCGTCTGCCGCAGGGCACTAACCTGCGAGCATCCCCAGACGAGGTCCGCCTGGAGCACAAGACCAAAGAGATGGTGCTAAAGCTGGTCAAGAGCGTCACCAGGTTCCCCCGCTCCGCGTCCGACACAAAATCAGCCGACAAGGAGGGCCTCCTGACGCAGTTGGAGCACTACTCCCACATGGTGCGGAAGGTATTCCAGGAGGCCATCGTGATCGAAGCACTGACCACTCCCAGTTGTACGCCATCAGTATCAGCGTACCAGGCGAGTGTGTCAAGCCTTCTTTGGAGCTTCAAGGAGTACACTCTTCAAGACCAGCAGAGAAAGTTCTTGGAGCGCGCGGCGGGGACCTTTGGGTCCGAGCAAGCTTGGCACCAACGCTACGGGGAGCTGGACGTGTTCTTCAGCGATCTGGCGGTGTGCTCTTTGACGCAGGCCTACCTGGAGAACGCACACGGCGAGGCCATTGCCCTGAAGCAGGCGGTGAACGAGACCGCGGCGGAGTATTTCTC
This sequence comes from Cymbomonas tetramitiformis, assembly GCA_001247695.2. Classification (NCBI taxonomy): domain Eukaryota; kingdom Viridiplantae; phylum Chlorophyta; class Pyramimonadophyceae; order Pyramimonadales; family Pyramimonadaceae; genus Cymbomonas; species Cymbomonas tetramitiformis. The sequence continues at coordinate 14,264 of LGRX02033808.1, read as the reverse complement.
GCGACTGGAGACCCGCATGGCCTCCGTCAACTTCCTGGCCGGCAGAGTCCCCAATTGCGTGGAGATGACCAACCTGTCGATGCTCTCTACGTACCGCCGAGGGCTGAAATATGCACCCAAGGTGATGCGGCGCCTGAGAGCCATCCACTTGGATGTCTCCAAACCAGAAGAGTGGGAGAGGAAGGCCGTCGCTGACGACATCCCAGGCACCCACAACGCCTTGTTGAAGATTCGGGAAGTTGCTGAGGAGGTGGAGAGTGACATTGACACGGAGGCGGCTCAGAGGCGCTCTCAAGACCGTCCTCCCCGTGCTGTTTCCTTCGCTAACCCACCACCTCGCACCCCCTTCTACTAACAGGCGTACCCCCTCTTCGAGCCGCCCAGCTCTTGCCATGCTGGAGAACGGGCCTGCCACCACCGTCGCCGCGGCAGTGACTCCTTTGCCACCACCACCTGGCCTCTCCCGCCCTGACGCTCCGAAAGTCCGCCGGTGCTTCGCCTGCGGCTCTGCGGAGCACATCGTCCGTAACTGTACGGACGAGGCTAAGCTCAAGGAGTGGAGGGCCAATGCACCCGCTCGACTGGCGAACTCCCCGGGTTTGTAGCCGCCGTCGTTTGGGCCATCGAGCAGCAGGAGGACATCTCCTCGGTGGATGGCGTCCCAGAAGAGTTCTCCGAGGAGGTCTTGGCTCTTGCTACCTGTGAGGACGAGCAGAGCTACCAGACCCTGGCGGCCCTTGCGGGCATCGAGCTTGTGGAGGGCGACGGCCTCCCCCCGGTGGAGAGCGATGAATGACTGGCCGGCGGCCAGCCCCAGACCCTGCCCTTCGAGGAAGTGAGGTCTTGCCCTGATGATCAGACCCTTTCCGCCCTGGAGAAGCGGTCAGAACCAGTGGAACCCCGACGCGCCCGAGGACGCAGAGACCCTTGGGGCCAACGTCCCCATCCCAAGAGCGTGGCCTTCACCTCTGGGACCCGCTTGCGACGCACCTACCGCTCAGCTGATGCCCCATCGCCGCCGAGGGATGACTTGTCCAGCCACCCTCTTGCAGGAAGCACCCCCTTTGATGAGCCGTCACTACCTCTTGATGACGGCCCTGCTTATACACAAGCGAGGATCGAGGGTCGGAGGGGACGGCGAGTTCCCCGGCACAGACCCCCCATTATGGGCAACAACCGCGGAGAGCCCCGCGACCTTCGCCCCCGACCGCGTGTTGTCCTACCGCTGCCCATCTATCAGTCCAACCTCGCAGACCCACGGAAAAGGCTAACTGCGTGGCACTGGAAGAGAGATCTGTACTCCCTCCCCCTCGAAGTCGCCATGCAGAAGGTCCGCAGAGCTCTGCGCAAGTCCCCAGAGGCTGCCAAGGACCTGGTGGATAAAATGTCGGAGCGCGTCCGCAGCCGCGTACACTCTGGGAGTCGATCGCCAAAGGAGCGCGTGAACCGCGCCAACCAGCTGGCAGAGAGGATACGCATTGCCCGCGAACCTCAAGATCGCAAGGAGGGCCATCAGCGCATAGCATTGTGGCATCTCCTCTCACACGACGGTCGCCAGCAAGTCCCCGAACCCTCTAACGCCAGCTCCCACGACCTCTACGCGGCTTGGAGAGAGCTGTCGCCCGCCGAGCAGCAAAAGGCAATCGCCACTTCGAGTCCAGACTCTTCCCCAGGTAGCAGGCTGTGGGAAAAGGAGGGCGCACGAAGAGCAGCAGCGAGATCTTCGACATCCCTCTGCACCCTGGACACTGAAGTGGGCACGATACCTGGGACAGCGGGAGATGTGGGTCTACCTGGCGCCTGGTGCAGTCTGCACGCAGTACACCAGTACAAGATGAGGAAGCTGGGTCCCAGCCCCTTGGGAGCATCCCCTCCATCATCCTCGCTGGCCGAGCCCACAACAGAGACTACATCTTCGCACCATGATAACGCGCCGGCCACTCCGGGAGGAAACCCCGAAGGTTCATCCTACTGCTCAGAGGCGGAGGAGACCTCCGCACCCAGTTCGCTTTGCTTCACCCAGCAGATGACCACCGTCAGAACGCATGAAGCGGATGAAGCGCCGCCCTGTCTCGACAGCCACCCCATCGCTGAAGACCCTGAGGTGATGGAAGAGGAGTCCTCGGTCAATTCGCTCTGCTTCACCCAGCAGATGGCAGCAGCTGGGACCCCTGAGACGAGAACTGACCACCAGAGCTCCCACCAACTCGCCCACAACTCCCCTGCTGGCAGCCCTCAGCATGACGAGGATCCTCTCACCCATGGCAGTCTCATCAATAGTGTCGCTACCCATGTGAGCCCCACAACAAGCGGCACTACCCACGTGAGCCCCACAGTAAGCGGCACTACCCATGTGAGCCCCACCACCAGTGGCACTACTCATGTGAGCTCTACTACCAGTGACACCACCCATGTGAGCCCTACCACCAGCGACACCACTCATGTCAGCCCCACCTCGAGCGAATGCACCTCAGCGGGCACCCTGCTGACGGCGAGTGCAGACAACCTCGTCAGTCATCCGACTGAAGATGTTGATTTGCTGGATGAGGAGTTCTACGCCGCGTGTAGGCAAACGTTGGAAGAATGCCGCGAGGCCTCGGACAACCTCCTCCCCAACCTCAAGTGCAAAAGCATACGCACAGATGGGGGAGTTCAGTGGAAGACCGACATCGAGGGTACCCTTGCAGCGGCACATGACGAAGAAGGACCGCTACTGCTGGTATTCTACGCAACCCTCAGAGGGCACACGGTCAAGGTGCTGATCGACTCGGGGGCCTCTGACAACTTCATCTCGGAGCAGAGCGCTAAGCGATGTGGCCTCACAACACGAGCCGGCTCCGAGATGCGAGTCACCCTGGCGGATGGATCTGTGAAGATCACTGGCGCCACCGCGTACGCCAAGTTTAACACGCACACCACCACGGGCACCTATACGGAGAACGCCCTTGCCCTCCGGATCCTACCACTGGGCATACAGGTGGATGTTATCCTCGGCGGAAGGTGGCTGCGCAGTCACTCTCCTGTCACTCTGGGCTATGAAGGGAATGGCTCCGTCTCCTTCCTCAGGAAGTCCCGCAGTGGTAAGATTGGGGATCGCGTCACCATCACAGGCTGTTCTCCTGGGAAAGCATCTGGGGACAGGTCTCCGAAGATGGCCTCTTCCCCTTCCGCAGGACAACTCTCCTTTTACCCGTACTCTCCTCTTTCAGCCTTCTACGCAGGTGAAGATGGTCTCCATCATCAACGCGGGCACCCGGAAAGCGCTCGAGAGCACCATCCCAGGGCTGCAGCTGCGTCAGGAGGGGGCGCAGGAAGAAGGACCAGGCATCTTCGAGAACTTGCTGCGGGAGCAGCAGGAGCTCCCGGGAAGCGAGCTCCGCCAGGCGCTGGCCACCAGACAGGGGAGGCCACTGCATTGGGCGCAACACCCAACGAGGCAGTTTGCCCCTTTCACTCTCACGGTCCCCAGCCTGGGGGGGCCGGCATCTCCTTTCCAGGGACCAAGATGGGGGGAGAGGACAGGCCCGGACGACTGGAGAACGCTGTACACCCGTGCAGGTTCCATCCGGGCGGCGGTGGGCTCCCACATCTGGGCCTGCCGTATGAGGCTTGCGGCAACGTTCTGGGGGACGCGGCAGGGGGCGTACACCAGACACCTGAGCAGGGCATCGGGGTCTGGAGCCCCCCAGCCGCGCAGGAGGCACTTCAGGCAACGTCGCAGGTTCACGCTGGAGCGGACGGAGCCGCGGGCGGCGGGACAGGCGGGGACATCGTGGGCGTCCTGGACCGTGGCCATCGCGGTGGTCTCGTTCCTTGCCATCCTGCGGAGGCGCGGGACCCTCCGCAGGAAAGCTGCAAGGTGGCCGGCGGCCACCCTTGTGGCGGTGGTCCGCTGGAGAGGTTTTGTTCGCAGGAGGGAGGCACTAGCGACACTGCCCAACTCATCGCTGCAGGAACTGGAGGCGGCGGCCGCTATGGCCGACATAGTACAGGGGCTGGGCCTCCAGTACTTTTGCAGAGAGGGGAACCTGGACGGGCTCAGCAACGAAGTCCGGACCCTAAGGGGGGTTGTCGCCAGGCACTCCGATGTGGACCTGCGGAGAGGCCTCCCGGGGTCTTACCAGAAGAGGCTTCTCGGGTTGGCAGGAGCGGCGAGCACCCCGTGGGGACGAGCCATCCGGGCCTCACCGCTGCTCAAAAGCATCCTCACGCAGGACTGGGCGATACAGTTCTCCCCGGACTACCATCTTGTACGTCTGGGGAGGTCCCTTCCGCGGGGGCACGTCCTCCGGGAGCAGGTGCTGCGGCGCAGGTGGTTCACAGGGGGGGGCAACAGGTGGAGCGCCCCTGTGCACTCAGCACGCCGACAGAGGAGGAACTGGTGTTCCAGCGGCAGCTCGACTGCCCTTTCAGGGCAGACACCAAACTGGTCTTCCTGCACATCAGGGCAAAGGAGTCCGCCAGGGTGCACAGCCCTCCGCCCCCGGACATCGCGGCCGTGGTCAGGGACCCGCAACTTCCGGCGTCCCTGAGGGACTGGCTGGTACTATCCTGCATTGTGTAGACAGCAGGACTCATCCGCGCTGGGACTTGCGCCTGGTAAACTTTTTTAATAAACTTTCATCGTCTACTGACTTGCGGGAGTGTACGTCCCGTGGTGACATCAGTCAAACACACACCTGCATCTTGTACTGTGAACCCGCATCAGACAATAGGACGGAGCACGCCTACGGACTGGGAGTAAGACCGACCCCTAAGAGGGCCCGCGGAAGGGGGGCTGGGACGTGCATCCCCGGGACACGGGGAGCGGTCACCAGCTCCCTGCGGAGAAACGGCGAGGGACCCAGTCCGCAGGCAGTGCCAACCGTCATCGTCCCTCCTTCCCACTCGAGCCCCACCGCATCGACACGCGGTCACGGCACCTCACCAGGCGAGAACTCCCGGTTGGGAGGAAAGATAGTAGCAGACCCCGAGCGGGCGCTTGACACTGCCCGGCAGCCCATCGAGGGAGAGAACCTCCAGGCACCGCGACCCTTCAGACTCACCTACAGACCGGGAGTAAGACCGACCCCAGAGAGGGCCCGCGGAAGGGGGGCTGGAACTTGCTTCTCCGGCCCACGGAGAGCAGTTGCCAGCTCCCTGCGGAGAAACGGCAAAGGACCCGGTCTGCAGGCAGCAGCAAACATCACATCTTTCACCGAGCCGGCACTCCGAAGTGCACCTGAAGGGGACCCACCGTGGGCAAACAAAAACATCAATAAGGCTGACACTTTGGGGACTAGAGGCCCGCTGTTCGCTACAGCAGAAGCTGTTGACAACAACTCCCCCCCCGCCTGGAGGGGCCACATGCTTGATAGGGGACCGACCCCAAGGGGGACCCGTTGGAAGTGGGCTAGAGTTGGGGTCCCCGGGTCACGGGGAGCGGAGGCCAGTCCCCCGTGGTTCAATAAAAAAGGACCTAGGCCTGCAGTTAGGACATGGCCGGCCAGCGCCAAATCCAGAATACCTACCGTAGACAGGGGAACGCACCCCCGCAATCCCGCAACCCCCGACAGCAGAGCCCCTTCATGGGCGAGGAATGCTTTGAACGGGTATTGTCCCCCCGAGGAGGGGAGGGCTAATGCCAGCCACGCTACCGATTATCGCGATAACTCCCCTCCCCCCGTGAGGAGGGGCAGCACTATTAATCACACACACAAAGCCCACCAGCAAGGAGGGGATCCTTATCGAGATAATAGATACACGCCTTCCTTATGTATCAACCAGAAGAGAGAAATATTCCGAGTAACGGACAACACCGACGGTACGACCGATCCTCACGAAAGGCAGGCGATACGGCAACCAAGATACACGCCCCCCTCGAGAGCCAGAGAATCGTGCATGCGCAAGCATACTGGGTGCGATTATAACAACGCTACTAAGGCAGACAGCCAGAGGTCCAGGGAACCAGGAGTCCCAATGGGGGACGAACTCTCGTATTGGACCGCCAAAAGGGACAGCACAAACCCGTATTCAGCCCAATGTTCCAACGGGGGGTCGACCGAAGTGATGACCTCCAAGCCCACCGTACGGTCATGGACAGGTGGGCAGGCCCAAAAACGACATGTCGCGAGCACGGGATGGCCCGGAGCTGAGAAGGGGCAGTTCGACCCGCATGAAGCCGGGGAAGGATGCCCCGTGCAATATCCGGGAGATAATGAATCCCCCCGGGAGAGCCACGTGAGCTTAAGGGAATACACACCCGACCGGACAGGCAGCAGGCGAATTCGACTGGCACCCGAGAGGAAGCCATGTTGTCCGCGAGAGCATGCTGCCCGAGAGGGGTGCCCAAGGGACTTGCAAGACCTGCGCATGAATATCCTGCGCACCAAACCAAGAGTGGGGGATACCCCGCGGAGATCGCAAAACTTAACAAGCGAAGCCACGGGGGACAAGCGGTCCCGGACGAATAGTGAAGCCCCGGAGGGCAAGTCGTTCGCGAGTGCGGGCCAGGAACAACAGACACCCACAAAAACAGGGGCAAGTTACGTTGTCCCCCAGGGCAGGGGGATCACGAGGACACCGCTGGGATTAGTGGAGCCACAGGAAAAAACTCCGAGACTCGCGGAACTCCTCCGTGAGCCCAGGAGGAAGACACTGTGCTACGAGAAAATACCCCCACTAATGAGACGGCCGAGGGGAGAAACCCGAAGGACCAGCGCAAACGACGGTACCGCAGGGCGCGCCCACGCCCAGGAGACGGAAACTGAAGGGGTTAAGACCCCGAGCGCTCACATAGGAGTCCGGCACGGGGGAATGGGGCCCGCCTGTGCCGCGCACGAACCTCGCCCCGCGACACCTGAGGGAAGGGCACCAATGCTAACCCAAAGGCCCAAGGACTCAAGGGGTCTGGAGAAAAAGATTCGGACTCTCCGACACCCCTATCACGGGCCCAGTGAACCGCAACGGCGAACGGCGCATGTAGAACAAAGGGGCACCGTGGATCTTACCAGCGCAGATGGCGGAACAAAATCTGACCCTTCGATCCGATGCAAGAACTCACTACGCTCTCCTCATGATCAGAAGAGTGACAGCGAAGGTGACGGTTGCCACGTGAACCGACGCGAAAAGGGACGACACTCTTCCGCGCACTACGCACGGGCTGCGAGCCCTACAAACTGGGCACTTCAAATTCGAAAACATCCTCACTCCCTGGCGCGGCAAACTTTCGGCGATAACATAATGGCGTCTGCAACTGGAGAAATTTCGGCAGTCAGCGAGCAAGAGACCGAAGAACCAGGGCCCAAGCTACAGAGGACGGGGGAGAGTCAGGTGAACTTCCGCGACAGCAGACTACACCCCACCCGGAGCATCCCAACTGCTAGGGTGCCGTGCATTTCAGGACGACAGGTCATTATTGACGAGCTGTTTACAGGGAAGGAAGTGGTCCCGAGAGTCCCGGACAGGGAGCTCCTCACGAGAAGAACTCTGACCAACGACACATCCCTGTTGAGGTTCCGCACCTTTCCTAGGGGATATGAGCCTCTCCCCTGGAAGGGAACATCAAGGGGAGGAAACGCGGGCCAGACACCTGAGGACGGGGGGGGGAAGCACACTACCACCACGATCCGCAGGAAATGGAAGTTGAACCGGGACTCGCTGAGCGGGACCCAAGGCAGGCGGCGGGACATGAAGCAGCGCCACCACAGGAACTTCCCCAGACGGCGCCCGTGCCCACGGGGCTGTTCCCATTGACGACAGAGGTGGTGGAATATATTTCACAGGCACCTGTGCTGCTCAAAGCAGGGCTTCTCTGGGCTCATCTCGCGGAAGCGGGGGAGAAGTTACAGGGACAGGTGCACCCTGGGCAAACTCCCGCAGCGGGGGCCCTGACCGCACAAGACCTCTTTGAACACCCGGCAGGGGAACCACTGCACACCATCTTCGGCACAGGAGGCGCTCCAGGGGGGCAGTACGACTCCGTGTGGAACATGACAGTGCCCCCAGCCATTGACTACACCTGTCTGGCGCACACGGGAGACGGGGACACTCGCAGGTTCCAACAGCTGCTCCTGGCGGAACTCCAGGAAAGACTGTGGAACACAGGCCGCTGCCCCGCCAAGGGGGATATCAGCGTCACGTCCCCTTGGCAGGGCACCCTGAGGGCGACATTCACTGACCCGCTTCACGCAGCCATTGCCCTGGTGGACGAACGGTGTGCCCCGGCGGTGCCACTGGAGCCACCTCCGTGGGGCTATGCCGACCGCTGGAAGCACGGGGCAGTGGGCACCCCCAAAGCCAGTGTCGCCAGGGACGTGCACAGGTGCCCGATGAAGCAGGACAGAGACTCGCTCCCAGCCGACCGCACGGTCATCCTGCAGTCAGTCGGGCTGGTTGGGCAGGGTGTGGCTGAAGTGGCCAACAGCATCTCGGCGGGAGTGGTGCTCGAGGGGGGAGCCCGAAACATTGTTTACATCGGTAAGGGAAGGCCACACTGGGAGGAGGCCAGGGCGACAGCACTGGACGTCGCCATCGTGGTGTTCTCGCGGATGGACGAGGCTGACAGGGCACTGCGGCTGGGACTCCCATATGAGTTCTATGGGCACCCAGTCACAGTGCACAGATACTCCTCCACCGCAGATATCACAAAGTTCCAGGAGTGGGAACTGGAGGTGGTTGCCAGGCCACCGGAAGGCAGACACTGGCACTCTGCAGACAGGGTGGAACAGGTCCTCTCTGCAGCGAAGCGGGAGCTGCGGTCGCAGACAGGCATCGAGGTGTTTCCGGTTCCCTCCCCCCCATCAGAGAGGGGGGTGGGGGAACTCATCACTCTCGCCCAACCGCTCCCGGACAGGGACAGCAGGGAGGCCTGCAGGTACTGGGTGACGGTGGAGGCTGCCACATACGAGGCAGTCTCGCATCGCACCACGAACCGTATGTTCTTCCACATCGGGAACGTAAAGTTTCACATCGCCTGCAGCCCGAGGTCCAGGTGGATGACTCAACGAAGCCCACAGCAGCCCCCGAGACAGAGGCCCAGATACGCGGGAAAGGGGCAGGGCAAAGGAGCCAAAGGCTCATACTACGGTCAGGTACAGCCGACCCAGCTGTTTGCGCAGGACCAGGGGTACGGCAGGCAGCTACCACCGGAACCGCCAGCAGCACAGGCTCCTCGGGCGGGCGGCGAACTAGCGTCGCTGGCCGACTCCGTGAAGGCTCTCACCGAGGTGGTAAGCCAGCAGGTGCAAGCCTCGGACAGGCAGATGTCAGCGATCACCCAGCTGTCTGGGCAGGTCACGGGGCTGCTGCAGCACGGGGTCCAGCTGATGCCTCAAGGAGGGCAGAGCTACCTGGGCCAACAGCAACAGCCCCAGCAGCTGCAGCCCCCTCCGGCAGCCCCGCTGCAGCTGCCGCACCAGGTGCCATTGGGGCCGCCACAGGCCCAATATTCGCACCCGGCGCAGGGGCTGTACCCACAGTGGGGCACACAGCTCCAGCAACAGCCGACTGCCCAGCCCACTGCCCAGCCGAGGCCCCTGGCGGAGGCCCTGGGCAAGGACCCTCGGCAGTATGGGAGGCCTGAGACAGGCCCCGCAATTCCACAGGAGTTTGACAACCCTGACGGCAGGGCGGCACTAAAGCGCCTCGACGAGCTCAGGGCTCAGGTCAGTGCTCCCTTGCCAGTTCTGAATGCCTGGCCATCTTGCCAAGATGGTGATCTGACCGGTATGATGCAACCCCTCCACAGGCACACAGAATCTGAAGCGAGACGATGGGCCGAGACCAGGCACCGGACGAGGGTAGACGGAGATGCAGAATGCAGGCAGGCGAGCACACCTGGTGGAGGCACAGCCTGGAGGGGGCACAAGATGACGCCTCCCGGCACGCGCTGGCCAGGGAGAGGCAGTGGCAATAGGAAATATGATAAATACCTGCAGGACAATGAAACCTATTGCTTATTTGTATTAACTGCCTCTTGTAATCACACCCCCGATCTGATAACAGAGGGGGACCACCCAAGAGAGGGAGAGTTCGAAAAATTTGGCATAATGCTGCACTTCTTGTCACCGAGTCTCGTGCTCCCGGGACACTTTAAACTCGTGATGGGCCGGCAGCACACACTACTTATTTCTGCATGCCTCGTAATGATGGGAATCTTGGCTATTACCCACCGCGGGATCAGAATCTTAATAACACGAACGCAAACAAACGACTCTGCCCCGGGGGGGACTGTGTGTACTCACATCAAGGCCCAGAAGTCTGGGTTTGGAGGAATCAAAGGAAGAACACACCCTGGATGCACAAGAGGGGGAAATGGTATTGGAGAGAGGCGATGGACGGGGGAAGCCTCTTCTATGTCAATAGCGCTGCAGGGAGGACCTCCCTCCGCAGGAATTTTGCGGGGAGGAACAGCAACTGTGTTTTTGTTCCGGTCGGCATGCTGCGGAAAGTCAGGAAAGAGCTCGAAGATAGGGACAAGAACAGGAAGTCTCGCAGAGGAGGGGAAGATCAACCCTCCACCCCCCCCCTTAGCGGTGGGGGGGGTGAAAAGCGCCCCCCCCCCAAGGAACCAGACACGGGGCGCGAACCCCCAAGAGGAGGGGGGCCTCTACACGGTGGAGGGACGTATATCAGATGTGCAACTCAGCCGGTACCTTCACACAATTGACCCGGCTCCGCCGGAGGAGATGAACCAGCACAAATTCCTCTCCAAACTTCTGGCCAGGGATGGAATCGATGGCCTGCTCGCGAACGGGAGGTTCGCGTACCAGCCGCTGTGTGACGGAGAGCACTGGAGGGCCCTCTTCTTTGACCAACAGGCCGGGGAAGAGGGGGGCACCCACGTGCACCTCTTTGACTCCTACGGACCCAACCCACGGGAGGGGGCGAGGGGGCATGAGGAGCTGCTGGACGCCACCCGAAAATGGGCAGAGAGAAGGACAAAGCAGGGGGTCCCTACCGAAATCACGTGCATCAAGCTCCGTACTCAGTACGATGACTTTCAGTGTGGGGTCTGGGTCGCGGTGATGGCGGCAGCATGGTGCGACTGGACGAAATCCCCAGAGAGGTCAACCTGGCCAAGGGCGGCGCACAGAGCCGCTGGGGGCACTGGGAAAACGACAAACAATAGGGTGGCAAAACAACACAGAATCGTCATGCAAATCGCCACCAAGCAGGAGGAACAAGCGGAATGCCAGGCCGGCACCCGGAGCGGGAGTAGTAGAGTACCCGGCAAAAGGGCAGTGCTCAGGCCACTACAACAAGTGACGGGAAGCGGACAGGCGCCAGCTCAGCAGAAGAGACAGCATAGGGCAGGCGCAAAGACCGTACTTGGCTGCTGGGGCAATGGTGCACGAGAATCTAAAAATGAACCAAATCACCACAGCGACAAAGAGAATCAAACACCCCCACCAGATGTGGGGGAGGAAGGTAGGCTGTCCCTGATGACCTGGAATATCAGAGGAAGCGACCACGCGTACTATGACCTCGCCAGGAGTTGCGAGGAACACCAGCCGGACGTGCTGGTTCTCACAGAAACAAAGGCGGCTGGCCCCATGGGACCAAAAAAACTCCAAGGGCTGGGTTACAGCGCCTGGCACTCAGCACCGTGCCATGGAACCCAGAGGAGGGGGGCGGATGGTACTTCGTACAGAGGGGGGGTGGTCCTAGCCCTCAGACGCCCCTACGACAGGACGGACGTGCGCGCTAATCGTGAAGTCCCCAGATGCGCGAAAGGGTATTTACAGCATGTAGTTATTACGCTGCCAAGCGGCGTGAAGGTGCACGTGCTCGGTGTCTACAACCCTCCCCACCCGGAAGAAGCGGTGGTCAGGACGTGTATCCGTGACTACATAGCCCGAGAGGCCGCAGCGGCTTCCAGGAAGGGGGAGCACATGGTGGTGGGGGGAGACTTCAACGTCGCGGAGATCCCCAGAGAGCAAGACGGGATAGAACACCGTGCATGGAGAGGGATGTCTGACCAGGCGGGCCTTGCAGAGATCAGCTGCCCGCAAGGACCCACGTTTGGGGACCACAAAATCGATGGGTGGTTAGCGTCAGAAGAGCTTCAGCGGATCGCTGACGAACGGCACCCGATAGACACCAGGGCACACAGGCACTGCAGCGACCACCAAGCGGCAGTGGCGGCGGTGCCGCTGTGGAAGCTTCACACGACCACACCGATAGTGGAGGAGCAGGCGAAACCCGACCCGATCACGAGATATCAATTCCCGATCTCCAAAGCCTTGCAACGCTCAATGAAGGCGGCAATAGATTCGGCGCTCCAGCCGAGTCTCAGGGAAAATGAATTCAAGACAGTGATCGAAAACGCGGTCGACGCGGCGGAAAGGGGAAGCCCGGACGCCAGGGAAAGAATTGATGAGGCCGGGAAGGCAGTTGATGGGGTTCTTCAGCAAGCCATGCGGGCAGTGGAGGTCCCCCTTGAAACCGTCAGGTGCAAGCCCAAAGTCACCAGGGACCCCAACACAGGGGTCAGACTACCAAAATCTAAATTCAGGAAGCGTGATAAAGCGCTGAAGGCAGCGGCGGTCCTACAGGAGATGCTTGCGATAGAGAGGGCAACAGGAGAAACCCCCAGCGCGGCACTGCTAGAGGAAGCCATGGCGGAGCCACGGGACACGGCGAAGGGCAGCCCTGACACGTGTGCGGAGCCGGAAGACCCCCACTGGTGGGCGGAGTCTGAGATGAGCAGGTTCAGGCAGGAGGCCAAGTCCGTTATCAAAGACCATAAAGCCGAAACCTGGGAGACATTCGTCCAAAAATTCCGTAGTAACTACTATCGCATGAAAAAGTCAGCCCACAGGTTCGTCTTCAGAGACCGCGACGCACTCCCGAAAGGAAGAACCTTGGGGATATGGGACAGAAACAACAAAATGGCGGTCGGGGCGGTGGCCACCGCGGAGGCCTTTTCGGGGCACATGGCCCACTCGGACCCATATTGCTTCGAACACCCCAGGACGGACCAACTGGACGAGGAGATGCCATGGCTGGCGGCGGAAGCCCCGGATAGCATGAAACCGGGGCAAAGACCGAGGAAGACGGAGCTTGGGAGCAGGCTCACTATTGAACTCTACAGACAAATTGTCAAGCGGCTCCCCAACGGGAAGGCAGCCGGTCCGGATGCGGTACCAAATGAAATCCTCAAGGCTATGCCGGAGGAATTCCACGAATTTCTCTTCTCGCTCATGAGGGCGATGTGGAAAGCGGGGATAACCCCGGGCACTTGGAAGTTGGGCACCTTTGTCTACCTACATAAGAAAGGGGACACCTCTGTGTTCTCCAACTACAGGCCCATAGGGCTTCTCCGCACAATTCTCAAGCTTTACACGGCAATGGTCACGGATGTTCTATCCACGTTCTGCGAGGTGAACAGTATCCACAGCCAAGAGCAGATGGGTTCTAGGAAACACAGAAGCACGATCAACCAGCTCCTCCGACTGCAGCATGTTATCGAGGACAGCAAACTGTCCCACAGCCAACTGCACGTTCTCTACGTGGACTTCGAGAACGCCTACGGATCGGTGGAGCATGACAGACTCCAGCACACCATGAAGTACCTGGGGATCCCGGAAGACGCGGTCAGAGTGGTGGCAGACCTCTACGGGGGGGAGGCACACAGGTCACCCTTTAGGATGGCCTCAAAGATAGAGCACTACAGCTCGGAGCCCCTCATGGTCAAAAGGGGACTAGTGCAGGGAGACTCGCTAAGCCCCCTGCTCTTTATCCTCTATTTGGAACCCCTACTACGCTGGCTCAAGGCGGGCAACAAGGGGTATATGCACCGCCTCACGGATTCGGACAAACCAATTCGCACTTCCTCGGCGGCATATGTGGACGATCTCGCCCTGATCGCGGAGTCGGCAACGCAACTGGCAGTGCAAGTCAGGAAGCTGGAACTCTACTCCAATTGGAGTGGACTTCGAATCAACAAGACCAAATGCGGAATTACGGGAACGGACGAAAAAGGGTCTCCGATCCCTGAGGAGACATACGAGGATGTCACCATGCGCACCCCCAGGGTAGGCAAGCATGGATTCCCGTACCTCCACCCGGATGACCCATACAAGTACCTTGGGATACAAGTGGCCCTCTCGGGGGACTGGACGGTCCAAAAGCAAGCCTCCTTTCTGCAGGCAAGGGAAAGGATACAGGCGCTCCTCCACTCCCCTCTGACGAGCGGACAGCAAGAGGAGGTCCTCCGCTCGGCAGTTATAGGACAACTTAGATATGCCCTTCCCCTAGGGATTTTTTCTACCAAAGAAATC
>LGRX02033807.1:0-65330 GCA_001247695.2 Cymbomonas tetramitiformis | reverse complement strand
ATATGAGTGCCTCGTGTACTCCTCCCTTTGCTGCCTGCCATCATTGTACGAGGACCTCCTACTCGAACCGAAGCTGTAGGACGTCTCATCGTCGGGCGGGTCGTCACCGCCTCCGCCCCCGCCATGGCCGCGACGTCCATCTCCAGGATTCCGCGAGGGGTCGCTAGGTGCGTCAGAAGTGGGGTCGCCAGGCGGCTCATTCCCCCCCCCTTGATGGCCACCGGGTCCTCCCGGGTCGTCACCGTCGTAATCACCATCACCACCTCCGCCACCGCCGCCTTCGCCGCTAAGCACTGGAGGCGGTTTCGGGTTCACCGATGGAAACCGGTCGAACGCACCAGGCCAAACTCCCCGTGTGCAGTATATACACAACGGCACGAGTTGGGTGCTTTCAGACAAGGTTGGAAGGGTCGCCACCATATAGCTACAGGAGGTTGCGGGGTACGGGTGCATCTCGAGCACGGAATGTTGGTGGTGCTGGACGCGACCTCGTTGTGCACGTTGAGAATCACGGCCTTGCCCATGTGAGGTGGCGAAGGAAGTTCAAAGGCAGGCGCCTCAGAGACTGGTGGTCCAAACAGTGACGCTAGATCGTGCTCCCGGTACTTTCTTGCGACGTCAAAGAACATGCGCTCTGCCTCCAGCTTGTCCGCGTGGCCCGCCAAGTGCTTTTCCACGTGTGCACGAATAGCCACGACAGCACGTGCACTGATGGACCTCCAGTCTAGCTTGGCAAGCTGGTCTCGTACACTTATCGTAGGGGAGGATGCCTGCACGATAGGGTCGAACGTCACTCCTTTGTGTTCACCACGTACGTCAACAGTCGTGGCTGACGAGGGCACCACCAAGGCTTCTCCTTTTGCTCTGGGAGCGTCGCTCGTCACAGTCGCGCAACTCACAGGGGTGGTGAGCGGCTGAGCGTGCTCCTCTAAGCTCACGCGGTCATCAGCAGCTTTGAACGCGGCCTCCACCACTGAGCGGCTCGCCACCACTTGTTGCTCAAGTAATCGTTGATCTTGAGCAGCCTGGTCAAGTTGTTGGCGTTGCTCTTCTGCGACTCGCTGAAGCTCTTGAAGCTGTTGGTCACGACGTGCTACTTGCTCGCCAGCGGCCTCAAGTGCAGCTTGTTGAGCTTCGTGCTGCACTTCCATCAAGAGCTCCTTCTGCACGCGAGCAGATTCCTCCGCAGCCTTCTGCATGTTCGTTTGAAGAGCAGCGAGTTGAAGCTGGTGAGCGGCTGCAGCTTCCAACACAACTTTCTCGGACTCCTCCCGCAGCTTTCGTAGTTGCTGCTCATGTCGTTTTGCCTGAGCTTGGCGTCGACGTTGGCGCCCTCCTTTACTACGAGAGCTTCTAGACGAAGAGGCATGCGAGGTGTCGGAGGAGAGTGACTCGGAGTGGATGGTACAAGATGATGATGATGTGGTTTCCATCTCATTGGAGTTGTATGAAGCTTCCGACGACGTGCTATATATAGTCGCCACCACTGCGGCGTCGAGCTTTAGCGAGCTTGCGCTTGGCCACTTCCCGCTGCTTCCGCTCTTGCTTCGCTAACTCCTTCTGGTGGGCTACTTCCATCAAAAGCCTGCATGCGGACTCCACGTTCTCGTTGGGTAGGTCGTGGGGTTGCTGGGGCTTTTGAGCGGGACGGCGGTGGCGCATAGATAGGTCCATCATCCTCAGCATCCGTCGTGGGGTCATCCTCGGACGATAAGACCTCGTAGGGGTTGCGGTCCGGCACGGTTCGTGCTCCCTGCTGTGGGACGTGGACCTCCAAAGTGGCTGTACGCCGCAATGTTCTAATCACGTCCTCAACGTCCACTCCCAACTTCACAAGCTTTGCAGGTCGGTTGGCTGGGATGATTGTGACCACAGCTCGAGTTAGGTGATGATAATGATGGCTCGCTGAGGCGACGTGGGATAATAAGAGCAGCCCACGCGATGGGATCACACGCTGCTCTCCCCCTTTCGTCTTGAGGTGAGCCTCCCATGTGATCGCGGCAATCGCGTTCTCCTCACCACTCAGGCGGCGCAAATGTTTACGCAAAGTCGCCCATTGGTTTGGAGTCACGTCAGGGATGTCCGTCAGTGCTGCCCACTCGTGGAGGGCTTTGCGCCTGACGTGCTGTTTGCGCTGTACTGCAAAACGTGTGCACTTGGACGCGAAATCCACGATAACTCTCCACGCCTTCACACACTTTTCCGCGTAGAACATGGATAGAGCGTCGTTGCACTTCGTGATCTCGAGTTTAATCGCTTTCACACGACGTGTTTCCTCTCGCCAGGCGCCCAAGAGTAGGAATGATAAATGCGAGTTCGCTCGCATAATGCTCTCCTGACTTTCGCGTTGGGCTTGCTCATGCCATGCTGCAAAGAAAGTGGAAGTCCGCACAAGGCGGGCTCGTAGGCGCCATGCTTTGAAGACTGTAAGAGCGCTGCCACTATATCAAGGTATGGCTTACGCGAGGTCGAGTTTACACAAAACTTCTGATTTTCTAGATCGTGAGATATAAGCGATTTAAGTATCCGCTTAAGTACGGTTAAGTATGGGAGATAACTGAGCGGTATCGAGCATAACTTTTCAATGCCTGGGTCAATTGTATACCCGGAGCGCGCAATATGTTTAGATTGCTTTGAGCGACAGGTTTATCGAATAAAAATATTTTCGGAAGTTTTGTGTAAAGTCGACCTCGCGTAAGCCATACCTTGATATACTCGCGCCTTCCAAGTGCTCCACCAGCTACGTAGAACGCATTGAGCCAAGATGTCCACTGCCACTGCTTGACGAGCAAGCTTGATGCTTGTGCCAGATAGGCGCCGTTCGCTACTTTGAGGCACGTCTTCGCGCTTGTGCACCGACACGTCACTCTCAGTAGGTAACTCTCCAGCACGGTGCTCTACTACAAGTGATTGATCAACTACAACTTCATTTCGAGGAGGTGATTCCGAAGAATGTGGGGTGGCTATGATACAGCGACCGTGTTGGCTTCCTCGAAAGCTGGTTGGCCACGTTGTAGAGTAGCGCGAGCTAGATGAGCGCGTTGTTGCGGCGTGGAGTACCGCTCAAACATGCGGACGGTAACAGACACCTGGCCAGATGTGTCCCGCGGCTCGTTGGTAAAGCCCATGGGCGTGGCGGGCAGCGACGCCTGTGAGTCTTCTCGAGGCACTGGCGCGCTCGAGAAACGCGCGTACTGCCCTTCGAGAGAGCGCTGTACACTTCCTCCCCCCCGCTGCCTCGCCACGCCCCACCAGGTCTGTCCCCAGTACGCGGAACAAAGAAAGGAGTAGGCTCCAAAGCCGCAAGCCCATCCCGTACCCCAGGCCCAAACGGCCGAGCCGAGCCCGAGAGCCCGGAAGGCCCAGGGGAAGCCCCTGCCGCACCAGGGCCGCCACTCCGCCAAGGCGGCAACTCACGCTGCAACTGAGAAGAAGACATTGAACAAGTTGTCAAAGGTGGTGGAGAAACGCAGCAATCTTCGAAAAAATTTGCCAGCGCTTCCGCCGGATAGGCTTAAGTATGCAGAGCGGAGACGCAGAAGCTAAGCCCAACAGCAGATAACCAACTGCCGCTACCAAATTCCAGCAAAAGTTTTCCAGCGAACTCGAAGATCCAAGACGAAAACAAATTGAGCAAAATTGGTCAACGATCGGCCAACAGAAGTCAAAGTAACGCTACAGCGCAATACCACCCAGGGTTAGCCACTGTTAAGAACGCTGGAGCGTCGCAGCGCTAAGGGCAACGCAAGTAAGCATCATCCGCCAAATTGAAGAATATTTTCGAATTCTACAGCACAAATTTGTGTAATCCCACGTAGTCGCAAAGACCCGACGAAGAACACGCACGCAAGTGGAATAGCGCTAATTTGAAGCTACATCATGTTAATTTCCAACCAGGCGAGCCAAAGAAGAACGCTGCATACCCATTCCAGCTGCAGAGCAAAGAGCAGACGAAGATCCCGCGGAAAACTTCGACCAATCGGCACAATCACCAAGAAGAATTAACGGCGCAAAGCTGTCAACAAGCAAGAAAAACGCCGAGTCGTCGACCAGTGCGTCAGAGCGCAAATATGAAGCCCAGCAGCCAGAAGTAGATTCTCAAACCCCTCAAAGCCGGTCTCCAAGGAAAAATCACAATTCCCGATACAATTTGCACCGTGAATTCGCCAGTCGCGCACGCAAACGGAACGCAGAAAGGATAACGCAACGAGGCCAAAGACTCAAATAGCTGTTACACCGGTACACTGCACAAGTCGCAATTCTCTAATCTCCACAGATCACGACGCCACGCAGAATTAAGTCCGCATCGACAATTGAAAGATAAGATACAGCGTCAAAAAGCGCCATGGAGGCCAGTAAGCGAAAAACGACTGCACCCACTGTAGGTGGGCGCTTTTAGGCCCTAAAAGCGCCCGATTTCGGGAATCCAGTGTAAACCATCATCTCGCAACGCGCCGAAGAAGAAATTCAATCCAGATTGGTCATAAAAGACAACTTATTTGAGCATTGAGCACCAACTAGCCGAAAGGAATTGAAGCGAAGCTGCTGGCCAGTGAGGCCCGGGGTACCCGTAACGCACTAGCAGTGCGAGAGCTCAAATATCATCCGAAGCCCAGGAGAACACATAAATTCGCCCGAAAAGCTATAATTGTAAAACAGAAAAAACGTGTGGAAGCGGTGGTGGTGGTGCGTAGCACTATGATACCATTTTGTGGGAGGCAGCTGTAACCCTCCTCACATAACAGACACTGTAACTACTTGTGATGGGACTCATATAAAGCAAGGTTCTATATTATGCTTTATAAGGTCATAGTGAGCTATGTCACTCTTAGGATCTATGTCCCGACTTACTACATATACTTGCAGGTAAGAATTAGGTATTTATTTGACTTTTGCCATGCGGCTGTTTTTACTCTAGAAATCTCAACTGTTTCTTTGGCCTTGGCCATTACTTATTCACTCAGCTCTCTGAGGTAATCCTAGTCAGCATGGCCAAGTCTCATCAACCTATCATATGCTTGCACTACATTATCATGCAGTATGATGTGCCAGTATTCTGTATGACACATTGTTACACAGTACAGTAGTACTGTGTACTCCCATATAAGGGGGTCTCTCCCTCAACAGGGGTCTCGGGCGCTAATACTGTAAGGCGCGTATGATACTACTGGCATGTATGACATTGCTGGGTCATCCGCGCATGACACCGTGTGTTGTCCTAGCACAATCACATTCCCAATTTTTTTTATGAGCAAATAACCCCAAAATTTGGATATCTTTAAGTGTGCACTCTTGAACAACAATAACAAACTGTAAGGCTATTTATGATATGAGGTCAACATATGCAGTCCACAGTTTTGGTGTAATTTGAGTAATCAATAAGTGCTGAGAAGTCACTGCTGCAGCAAAGGTCAACTACTTCTGACTCATTTTTTGAATTTCGCCACTCGCAAACATATTGATGTTGTTCAGCTTATCTGTCAACGGATTATTGTTGGATTGATAGCACCCTTTAGCTGTTACACCTGTAGCATATCCGTTTGGACCTCAAGTTGCACTTGATGTTCATCAGGGTGGCTGGTGCAATCATCATACGATTCATCATTACCTGTGCATGAGCAAATCGGTCCATATAAAGTCAAATGTACAAGAACAGACGGTGCGTTTTCAAGGAATATAAATTCCAATTGAGCATGTTTTGTTGCAGACTTCTTCCGGTTTCCCTTGATGTGCTGATATCCCCACACCACAGTGTCCACAACAGTGTGCCTCTACTCTGTGTTTACTCACTTTCTTCATTCAGCATGTGATTTGCGGGTGAGGCAGGTGGGTCTGTCTCTCGTTTAGCATACGGGAGATGTACAGGAGCGTATAGATCCTGTGCTCAATGGAAGGTCAGGTTGCAAGGAAAGGACTGTTAGTAGCATGTAACACCTGCAGAGATGGCGCTGGACTTATGCGCGGGAGCGCATCATTGCGGCAAACTCCACGTAGTTGATATTACCGTCGTTATCCTGCCGCCATGCAAACTATTTCAGAATCCCCTGTGCTGTGCTGCACAATCAAGCTATCGGACAAAATACATATAATTCATTTCAGGGGCAAGAGGTGCACAAATGATATGCAGCACATATCAAGCGGCTCCCAAATCGACCTGGGATTGTCATATCATCACAACGTCAGAAATGTCCAGGGCCAGCGCGATTTGGACCGCGGGCGTCAACTGCATCGACAGCGGGCTTTCCAACCTTATCCACATCGCCAATAATAGCCTCGATCTCCTCGACGGAGGACCCGTTCTCAGAAAGTGCAGCGCGTAACTCCTCCCGAGTGATGTAACCGCTGTTGTCCTGAGCCACGAGGAGATCCCCACGTACTACCTTCACGTTGAATAACGGCCTCGCGCCGCATGGATAGACATGATGCCTTGCACCGCATGGATAGACACGACGGCCTCGCACCGCATGGACAGTCATGACGGCCTCGCACCGCATGGACAGTCATGACGGCCTCGCACCGCATGGATAGGCATGCCGGCCTCGCACTGCATGGATAGGCATGACGGCCTCGCATCGCATGGTCAGTCATGACGGCCTCGCACCGCATGGACAGTCATGACGGCCTCGCACCGCATGGATAGTCATGGCGGCCCCGCACTGCATGGATAGTCATGGCGGCCCGCACCGCATGGATATACATGATGGCCTCACACCGCATGAATAGACACGACGGCCTCACCGCATGGACAGTCATGACGGCCCCGCACCGCATGGATAGGCATGACGGTCTCACACCGCATGGACAGACATGGCCGCTGAGACCCAGTAACCCCAAAGCGAGTTGGGCTAAGAACAAAGTTCTGCGTTTGAGCCACACATTCCGCACCGTGTCAAAATTCATGAAGGCCTTGTGTAGGTGCTCATCAGAATCAAGCTTATTCATTTGCAGTGTGGATGTGATGAACTCCTGGTAGGAGATGACGCCATCGGAGTCCACGTCGGCCGCAGCCATCAATTGTTTCACCTGCTCCAGGCGCAGTTTGATTGATCCACATCTGATTTTACGATGAGCCAACGAAATGTGCACACGGAGAGGAAAGGAAGGCAAGACTGCCCAATAAGTACGGGATTCTGCCGCTGCAAAGCGGAGCGGGACGCACGTGGTCTTTGGTCAATTTGCTCGAGGTTCCTTGCTTAGCCTTCGCAACACCCGCAGGGAACCGCACAGAGGCAAAGTCAGCCAATCGCCACCTGAGTGGATTTGAGGAGCATGCAGGAACACCACAGGGTCGTGGCAAGAGACCACACACTGAGAGACGCAAGGAGCGACCGAAGGCCCAACCACCGCATCGAGCCAATCACAGCAAGCGCTTGCTCGGTGTCCAATCACTCATGCCAGGCAACATGCACGGCTGTGATTCAAACTCCAAACACTGAGGGAGGGATTTGCCCAAACTCTTCACCCGCATCCGCCCCCTGAGACATCGACCTAGCTGTAAAAAAGGCTGAACATTGCCACACACTGCGAGACGTGCGCAACTCTTCACCCGCATCCGCCCGCGGAGACATCGACCTAGCTGTAAAAAAGGCTGAACATTGCCACACTGCGAGGCGTGCGCAACTCTTCACCCGCATCCGCCCCTGAGACATCGACCTAGCTGTAAAAAAGGCTGAACATTGCCACACACTGCGAGACGTGCGCAACTCTTCACCCGCATCCGCCCCCTGAGACATCGACCTAGCCGTAAAAAAGGCTGAACATTGCCACACACACTGCCAGACGTGCGCAACTCTTCACCCGCATCCGCCCCCTGAGACATCGACCTAGCTGTAAAAAAGGCTGAACATTGCCACACACTGCAAGACGTGGGCACTCCAAGAAACCACGCACACCGAAGGGCACTGAGCGGCACGAGGCCCGCCGACAAAAGCCAGCCCACCATCATCCCAGTGGATGTGAGAAGCACTCAGGAGCTTTACAGCTGCACTCGATGATATAGATGAATGGGACATGATCAACAGGGCTGGGCCGTAACACGATACCACACACACTGAACGGCATGAGATCGGCCAACAAAAGCCAGCCCACCATCATCCCAGTGGATGTGAGAAGCAAATCAAGAGCAGGGCGGGGCCGTGACACGATACCACAAACGCATACATATTCCCAACCCAAATGCAAAGCAGCATGGAAAGATGATACGATGTGACCGATCGTCGCCAAACAACTGTTGGTCTCTGGGTTACGGAGTGAGCGGACCCTGCTGGCATGCCCCCCAGTGGCTCACGGTCGATGGATGGGACCCGTTGGTCCATGGTTATGTCATGAATGCAGTCACACCACACAGCATGGACACCGCATGTCAAAAAAAGGAAACATGCGGGCACCTAAGTGCTCCCCACAAAATTCAAGGGAAAACACAGAAGGTGTACATCACCATCTTCTGCCTCTCCTCGCAGCACGCCAGACGAATCTACCGAGCTCTCCAAGAGGCAGTGCCCGCCAGAATGGCACCACAGGGATAACCGCCTCCCAAAACCCACTTCCACCCGGCGGCCGTCCCCGTTCACAGCGATCCGCCAGTACTTATATCAAGGTCAAAGAACACAAGTCCCCCGGCATGTGTAATAACCATGAGCACTGCACACGGAGAGGGAGCTAGCGTCAGACGAATCCAAGATACTCCCAAAAAGCGAGCCGTAGACGAATCCCCGACGCACTCAAAGAGGCAGTACCCGTCAGAAGGGTACCACAGGGACAGCCAAATCCCATCATCCAAATCATTCCAGTGGCCGTCCCTGTTAACAACGAGATGCCAGTACCCCATAAAGTGGGTGTCGATCACCAGTCCCCCGGCAGGTGAAAAAGCCCCAAGGCACTGGACATAAAAAAAGCCAGCCGCAGACGAATCCACACACACACACACACACACTGAACGGCATGAGATCGGCCAACAAAAGCCAGCCCATCATCATCCCAGTGGATGCGAAAAGCATCCAGGAATTTTCCAGCTGCACTCAAGACAGATGGAATCTACCCGACCCGGGGGACATTTTGTGCCTCTCTCGCACGGGCCGCACCGGAACATTTTTATTGAAAGCATCATTCAGTTAAGGGGGAGAGAGCCAAGGGAGAGACTGGTGGGAGGGGAGGGGGTGAGTGCGGGAAGAACGGAGAGTTAAGGGGAGCTACCACACACACCGATACCTGGATACACACTCGTGTTATGAGGGCGTCCAGGGGGTAGGGTTAGGAACGGCGGCGGCGGGAGCGGAGCGCGGGGCTGATGCGGCGGGTGTGGGAGGGGCTGTGGAGCCACTGAGGCCGTTGGGGGGTGTCTCGGGAGGGGCTAGTGGGTCGGCGCAGCTCGAGGGAGGTGGCGGGCGGAAGGGGGCAGGACAGCGGATGGGGGGTGTGGTTTGCTCGGTGCCGGGGTGCTCGGTGGGGGCCCCAGGGGGCAGACGAGCCCTGACGGAGCATTTTCAGCGGAGCCATCCTGACGCATCGGGGCTTCTGTTGTCTGCGGCGAGGCTCACGCGGTGCCCCGAGCAGAGTTGTGGACATATCCTCTCGGAGACTGGATTGCGGCAGCACCAAGGTCGGGGTGGGGGCTGTCTGGCTAGCTATGCTCAGCGTTGTGCACCGACTCAGGGGGGAGACGGCAGTGGGGGCCGGGGCGATCCACGGGCGTTCGGGAGTGGTTGGCAGGCGCTAGGTTAGTGGCGTTGCTGAAGGACGATCTCGGCGTCAACGTCCAGCCCATTGTGTGTGGCGAAGTTCTCCGGAAGCTAGTGGCAAAGGTCATATGCAGGCAGCGTGCGAAGGCCCTCAGGGCTCGATTTTGTGGGCGGCGACAGGATGATGAGCATGGTGGACTGCGGGCGGCCCAGATTGGGGTTGCGGTGAAGGGAGGGGCGGACCTGGGGGTCCACACTGTTCAGGCGGCCCTGGACCGGCACCCGGAATGTGTCTGTGTCAAGGCAGATGCCAGGAATGCCTTCAATGCAGTGCACCGTGAGGCAATGTTTGAGGCTATCGAGCGGGACTTCCCGGAGCTGTGGGCATGGACGGACCTTTGTTATGGGGTGGAGGCGAACCTGGGGTTTCGGCTGGGGGGCGTCGATGGCTCGGTGATGCGATTTGTCAAGTCGAAAGAGGGCATGCAGCAGGAGGACCCCCTGGGGCCGCTTTACTTGGCTGCCCCGTTACAGGTGGTGCTGGAGAGGGTTCAGGAGAGACACCCTAGCGTGGTCATCTTTGCCTACTTGGATGACGCTTTCTTCCTGGGCCCTCCGGTTGCCGCGGCGCTCCGCGTATGAGACTTATATGGAGGAGGCAGTGGCGATTGGCCTAGATATTCAGCCGGCGAAGTCGGCGGCTTTCTCGCCTGAGGGGACGCCAGTTGCTTCGAGGTTGGGATGCCGGGTGCACGGGGGGAGCTGGACTTCATCGATGTCTTGGGGGTGCCGGTGGGGAAGGCAGAGGCGGTCAGTGTGGAGATGTTGAAGAAGGTGGAGGAGTTATGTGGCATCCTGCCCCTCTTGAACAAGCTTGGGCATGCGCAGGCCCAGGGGCTCCTGCTTCGATTCTGTGCCCACCCGAGGCTGGGGTTCTGGCTGCGAGGTGTGCCGCCGGAGATGATGCGGGAGGCGGCTGAGGAGCATGACAGGAGGATGCAGGGGGCGTTGCGGGACTTGCTGCCTGGCGGTGGATTGGCGTGGCATTCCTGTGAGTTTGCCACCCTCCCGCATGGGATGGGCCTGACTAAGGCGGCGAGGGTGAGCAGTGCGGCCTGGCTTGGTGGGTTTGCGCAAGTCTGGGAGGATATGCGGGAGCTCTTTCCAACAGTGACGGCGGGGACCGAGGACCTCGGGGCTGAGAGCGACTTGCCGTATGTCAATTCTTTGCAAGCGGCCATGCAGAAGGTGTCAGAGGCGATGGAGGTGATTGGGGAGGCGAGGGGAGCAAATGAGCATTTGCCACCACAAGTGCCAAAGGCGGACGACGTCAAGAAGTTGAGTGATTACAGCAGGTCTCAAAAACGTGCCCAACGGGTCTATGCTGCTGTCCTCCACTCTGCGGATTGGCTTTGGCTGGCTGGGCACGTGGGGGCGTCTCGGCTCCCCTGGCTTTTCTCGGTGACCTACAACAGCATTGGGCCTGCTTTCTTGAGGGGTGTTCCATGCTGCCCAGCCCTGGAGCTCAGTTCGGCGGAATACCGAGTGGCCCTGCGGCACATTCTTCATGCGGAGCAGCCCCTCCTTGGCCAGGTGGAGGAGTGCCCCGATTGTGGAGGAGAGCGGGATCCCACCGGGACACACTTACTGGCATGCCGGGGGGGAGTGGGGGCTGGGGGAGGAAACTGGTACTCTTTCATCCACCACAAACTGCAGAGGGTGCTGTTCGAGGTGGCCAAGTCTGCTTATCCTTGGCGTCTGCATTGCACGATGACTTCGCGGGCTACCTGACCTACTCACGGAACCATTGCCCGGATGTGACAGTGCTGGATGCGGAGGGACCGGGCCAGCATGTGCTGTTTGATGTGGCCACGGCGCGGCCGATGTCAGACGCGCACCTGGGAGCGGCCATGATGGCCCCCGGGGCGGCGGCGAAGAAGGTAGAGGAGAGCAAGGTGGCGACGTACGGGGATGTCCGCCCACATCACTTCATCCCCTTTGGGGTGGAGGTGTACGGTGGGCTAGGGCCTGCGGCGTATGGATTCCTTCGGAAGACGCAACGGCGCTTCAGGGAGCGGCGGTACATGGAGGCGAACGCGGAAGGGGGAGAGCAGGTGGATGGCAATGGGGACGAGGACGAGGACGAGGAAGCGGCACGTGGCGGGGCTGTGGGCTGGAAGGAGAAGTGGGTCCGGCTGTTTTCTTTCGCGCTTGCACGGGGGATTGCAGGGCTGATCATAAGGCGGGTTGTAGGACGATGTCCGGCCGGAAGTGGGTGGCGGGCTGGCGGAGGGCGTGTGAGAGGAGGCATGGGCCCGGACCTGGATCGGGGGGAGGCGGACCGACGGGAAGCGGCGGAGAGGTTGGCGCTGATGGACAGAGCGTGGGAAGGCGAAGCAATGGCCCTGGCGGAGGGAGGGGTGGCCACCTTGATGGGGGCGAGCAGGCGGGTGGCCGGCCTTCTTGGGGGCGTTGTTGGCACCGGGGGAACTGATGAGGATGACAGGGGAGATATGGGGAGGTCTGCGGGTGGAGTTGACGCACGCCGGGCCCCTCAGAGCCCGGGGGCCCATCCCGGCAGCGATGACCACTTACAACAGGTTGCACGGCAGCATACGGCATCTCATCAGCTTCCACGCCCACGGGGCGAGGTTGCTGGCCGTGCCGGAACTAACAGTGAGCAGGTGTCGGGAAGGCGACGACCGGGTGGTGAACTATCGGCCACCGGGAGGGCTTGGGACACACAGGCAACTGTGGGGATGGGACCCCAAGTAGGAACAGTGCGGCACGGCAGTTACAGCGCAAGTGTGGAGCGCATTGCTCAAGTTCGCGGCCACCTCGCAAGGCAATCAGTGCAAGGGCTTCAGTCACGGAGAGTTGGTGCTGGGGGTACAGTAAAACCCGGGTATTAAGAAAACAGGCCAAAAATGCCAGCGCTGGCTTTCTTAAATTGAGATCGAGCCGAACGCAATCCCGCCCCAAGCAAGTTCCTTAAATGGCCCTTCTTTTTCTTACTCTTGACTCTTAATTGGCTCTCCCGCGTCTCGAGGGAAAAGCCAGCGCTGGCGTATTTTCTTTTTCTTAAAATTTTGGCAAAAATCCAGCGGCTGTTTTCTTATAGGTGCATTTCCTTATACTCCGGGTTTTACTGTAGAGGGCTACAGGCGCAAGTCGGTGGCGGATGCGTAAGTTGGATGAGGGCAACCCAGTTTATCACTCTCAGCCCCTTGGGACAGCGCTTGGGCATTCTGGCCGTGGCGTGGGTGGGCAAGCTCTCTTGAGACCAGGCTGTAGGGGGCAGTGGGGTGATGTGGGATGTGGGCTTGGTGGTGGAGGGGTGGCTCGATTGGCCGAGGTGAGCCGGCTTCAGAGACACAGCAGCAGTGCGCCGGCCGGACAGTCGCAGAGGGGCTCAGGTGGCTCAGCGAGGCTTAGGGGGTCCCATTCTTCACTTGTGAGCTCCGGAGAATCCGGATAAGTGTCCCGAAGTGTGTGCTGAATCCTTTGATCCCCGGCGTGGGTACATAGTGCAGTCTCCTGTGGCTTCGGGGTGCCAAAGGAGTCGCAAGGATAAGCATACACACACCTCTAAACCAATGCTAAGCAGCATGGTTATGGATGCACGTATACACCAATCACTGCCAAACACGCGAGACTGCGCAACTTCTCGCAACTATGTTGGGGGTGGAGGGTTGCAAGCGCAGACTAGTGGCGGGCGCGCAAGGTCAGATGGGAGCCACTCAGTTTATCATTCTCAGCCCCTTAGGACACCCCTTTGGAACTCAGGCCGTGTCGTGGGTGGGCAAGCTCTCTTGAGACCAGACTTCGGGGCAGGTAGGGAGCAGGGGGGTGGTCCTGGGCGCAGGCTTGGTGGTGGGGAGATGGCTCAAGCAGCTTGGGGGGCAGAGATGAAACCGGCTTCAGCGACACAACAACAGTGTGCCGGCAGTGCAGTTGCACAGGGGCTCAGGTGGCCCAGTGAGGCTTAGGGAGTCCCATTCTTCACTAGTGAGCTCCGGATAATCCGGATGAATGTCGCGAAGTGTGTGCTAAATCCTTTGATCCCCGGTGTGGGTACATAGCGCAGCCGATCTTCTGTGGCTACGTGGTGCCAAAGGTATCGGTCCAAGGACAACCCACAAACGCCCGCAGATAAGCCACACACCATCCGCCGCTCTCAAGAAGCCTAGTAAAAAGGGATAAGTCTACATCGGAGGCCGACATTTGATTTTAATCCTCATCGGGGGCCGACATCTCATTTCAATCTACATCGGGGCAGACACTTCATTTTAATCCACATCGGGGCCGACATCTCATTTCAATCTACATCGGGGCAGACACTTCATTTTAATCCACACCGGGGGCCGACATCTCATTATATGTTCATCGTAGTATGGGTTACATATCTATTGGTTACATATCTATTGGTTACATATCTATTGGTTGGATTTGAGTAATTATGTTTCATTTACATTATATATTGTCTACGCATGCTATGGCATGTGTACCCCCGATGTGGATTAAAAGGACGTGTCTACACCCGATGTGCAACTTTTAGCCTGTCTTCCCCCGATGTGGATTAAATGAAATGTCGGCCCCGATGTTGATTAAAATGAAGTGTCTGCCCGACGTGGATTAAAATGAAGTGTCTGCCCCAGACGTGGATTAAAATGAAGTGTCTCGATGTGGTTAAAATGAAGTGTCTGCCCCGATGTGGATTAAAATGAAGTGTCTGCCCCGATGTGGATTAAAATGAAGTGTCTGCCCCCGATGTGGACTTATCCCAATTAAAAATGTTGGACACCCACCGTGTGTGACACATGGCGCATATAGAAGTTGAGGAAACCCAACGTGGAGTGCTGGAGGAGCTACTCAAGAGGCCAGGGTGCACACCATTTTTGATAAACCTCGATCCATCTCCGCCAACGTAATGGTACCGTCACCGTCAGTGTCGAAAGACTTGAAAATCTCTTCCAGTCCACTGATTTCTTCCGCCGACAAGTTCTCGGCAATGATCTGTAGAGAAAGTGGCGAATTTCACAGATCCAGGCACAATCGTAGACTGATTCCCGGACCGGGCGGCAACAAGGCAGTGGAGGGGGGGGCGGGATTGAGGGCACCCACCTTAAGCGCCATCTTCTTGAGGCGGTTGACTTCGGCAAACTTCTTGATGCGCAAGGTGATGGAGTCATCCAGAAGCTCATCCGATGCCTCACCATCTTCCCTCACCCAGGAATGGTCAAGAGCCTGGTGCACGCAAGCCGCGCTCCCTCACCCACCACACCCCGGTCGCTTCCCTCACCCAGGGATGGTCTAGAGCCCGGTGCACGCAAGCCGCGCTCCTCGCCCACCACACCCGGTCGCTTCCCTCACCCAGGGATGGTCTAGAGCCTGGCGCACGCAAGCCGCGCTCCTCGCCCACCACCCCGGTCGCTTCCCTCACCCAGGGATGGTCAAGAGCCTGGCGCACGCAAGCCGCGCTCCCTCGCCCACCACACCCCGGTCGCTTCCCTCAGAGCCATGCGCTCCGCGCGTAGCTTTAAGCCCGTCGCTCGTCGACCGAGGCAATCGGCCGGTAGAGTGGAGCGTAGGATCTACCCTTCCACTACCCTGTCACCGAGTCAGGCACACAGTCAAATTCATATGACATGGAGCGCTGTTCTTCACACCACGTTCCTCCAATGCAAAGATTTTCTAAGACGGATATTCGCAAACTTCAAACTTCTAATTTTCATGCCAAGCGACATAAATGCTGCCACAGCGGGCCGCGTGTCATCGAGCTGCAGTGACGCCGATCCATATTTTCACCCATTTGTTTGCAATGTCCGATTCATCTCTGCCCGTGTATTGCTCCCGAAACCGAACCGAGTGTCTTGAAAATCACCTCGCACCGCTCAATTCTGTTACACGCCCTCTGCGCGCACGAAGGCGCGCTACAACTGCTAAAACACACAAGGCGCAAGGCGGGCCATCACCTCTATGGCACTTATCCGTTTTACCGGATCGTAGCACAGCAGGCGCCTGACCAGGTGCTTGGCCCCCGTCGAGATTTTGGGCCAAGGCGGACTTTCAAGGTCGTAATCTCCCTCCCTCACGGCCCGCAGAATCCCCTGTCACAGGAACAACGTGCAGAACCCTAACCCTTAGATCCCCTGTCACAGGAACAACGTGCAAAACCCTAACCCTTAAATCCCCTGCCGCAGGAACGGCGTGAAGAGTCCGCGTGGGTGGGTATCACGGCAATAAGCATCAATAAGAGCATTACAGGCAGCGCAGCCGTGGGTGGATATCTCGGTAATAAGTGTCGATAAGAGCGTTACAGGCAGCGCAGTCGTGGGTGGATATCTCGGCAATTAGCGTCAATAAGAGCATAACAGGCAGCGCAGCCGTAAGTGGATATCACGGGAATAAGCGTCGATAAGAGCATAACAGGCAGCGCAGCCGTGGGTGGATATCACAGCAATAAGCGTCAATAAGAGCGCTACAGGAAGCCCAGCGGTGAGTAATCCACAGGTAGCAGTGTGCAGCACTCAGTTTAACTCCTTGAGGCGTTACAGGCAGCGCTGTCCAGAGTGCGCTTCTTGGGGCGTTACAGGCAGCGCTGTCCAGAGTGCGCTCCCTTGGGGCGTTACAGGCAGCGCTGTCCAAAGTGCGCTCCCTTGGGGCGTTACTGGCAGCGCTGTCCAGAGTGCGCTCCCTTGGAGCGTTACAGGCAGCGCTGTCCAGAGTGCGCTCCCTTGGGCCGTTACAGCCAGCGCTGTCCAGAGTGTGCTCCCTTGGGGCGTTACAGGCAGCGCTATCCAGAGTGCGCTCCCTTGGGGCGTTACAGGTAGCGCTGTCCAGAGTGCGCTCCCTTGGGGCGTTACAGGCAGCGCTATCCAGAGTGCGCTCCCTTGGGGCGTTACAGGTAGCGCTGTCCAGAGTGCGCTCCCTTGGGGCGTTACAGGCAGCGCTGTCCAGAGTGCGCTCCCTTGGGGCGTTACAGGCAGCGCTGTCCGGAGTGCGCTCCCTTGGGGCGTAACCGGCAGCGCTGTCCAGAGTGCGCTCCTTGGGGAGTTACAGGCAGCGCTGTCCAGAGTGCGCTCCCTTGGGGCGTTACAGGCAGCGCTGTCCAGAGTGCGCTCCCTTGGGCCGTTACAGCCAGCGCTGTCCAAAGTGCGCTCCCTTGGGGCGTTACAGGCAGCGCTGTCCAAAGTGCGCCCCCTTGGGGCGTTACAGGCAGCGCTGTCCAGAGTGCGCTCCCTTGGGGCGTTACAGGCAGCGCTGTCCAGAGTGCGCTCCCTTGGGGCGTAACAGGCAGCGCTGTCCAGAGTGCGCTCCCTTGGGGCGTTACAGGCAGCGCTGTCCAGAGTGCGCTCCCTTGGGGCGTTACAGGCAGCGCTGTCCAGAGTGCGCTCCCTTGGGGCGTAACAGGCAGCGCTGTCCAGAGTGCGCTCCCTTGGGGCGTAACAGGCAGCGCTGTCCAGAGTGCGCTCCCTTGGGGCGTTACTGGCAGAGCTGTCCAAAGTGCGCTCCCTTGGGGCGTTACAGGCAGCGCTGTCCAGAGTGCGCTCCCTTGGGGCGTTACAGGCAGCGCTGTCCAGAGTGCGCTCCCTTGGGGCGTTACAGGCAGCGCTGTCCAAAGTGCGCTCCCTTGGGGCGTTACAGGCAGCGCTGTCCAAAGTGCGCTCCCTTGGGGCGTTACAGGCAGCGCTGTCCAGAGTGCGCTCCCTTGGGGCGTTACAGGCAGCGCTGTCCAGAGTGCGCTCCCTTGGGGAGTTACAGGCAGCGCTGTCCAGAGTGCGCTCCCTTGGGGCGTTACAGGCAGCGCTGCGCTGTCTAGAGTGCGCTCCCTTGGGGCGTTACAGGCAGCGCTGTCTAGAGCAGCCTTCCCGCCAAAGAGCACTTCTTGCGCAGTAGGCACGCAACAACTGAAATAGAGCTTGCACCAAACAGACTTAAGTTCTGAGTTCTGAAATCCTGAATTCTGAATTCACCAAACAGAGTTTTTGTTCTGAAGGCGAAAGTACAGTGCTTGCTTGAGCGCCTCTGTGGTGTGGTGGAAAGTCTGTGGTGATGCACCTCTTGGGAATTGGCATTGAACGGTGGGACGCCTGTCAGGAGGATGTACAGAATGACGCCCACACTCCAACAGTCAACTTTGGGACCGTAATTTCGCGCGAGTACTTCCGGCGCCATGTAGTAAGGGCTTCCCACAAACTCCGTCAAAGTTCCATTCGGCTGGAAGAACGTGGACAAGCCAAAGTCGATAGCTTTGAGCTGTGCGTCAGAACCTGCAGTGCTGCGAGAGAAACGAGAGAGCGGACAGCTCAGACACTGAGACACGAGCACGAGAGCGTTGCTGCAAAACTAGGTTGTGGGTCGAGCGGCCTGCACAGCTGGTCAAGCATGCCTGCTCCAGCTGCAATTCATCCCTTGCAGTAAACGCTCCACGATGGTAAAGTCCTTCCTTGTGAAATGTGCAAGCATGTATCAGGGGGGAACCAACTCGATGGAGTTTGTTGGCTGGATTTCATTAACGGAGTGATGAAATAAGTGATAACGGCATTGGGAGGAAGTATGGGGGACCGAACTCAATAATCAGAGGAGCTAGCGCCGAGTTTCGAACTCGATAATCAGAGAAGCTAGCCTCTAGGAGTTCTACGCTTTCCTAACGTCGTGCTCTCGCTGTGCCCTCAGTGGACGCGTTTGCTCCGAGGTAATAGGGCCGCCGCCACCAACCTGAGGAGAAAATTTTCAGGTTTGAGGTCTCGATGGCACACACCTAGCGCATGACACTGCGCTGCCACCTGCATCACAGAAAGCGAGAGTCGGAATGAGACAATCAAAATTGGCACCCGGAACGTACAGCACCAGCGACAAAGTCGGGAACCGAAGTCTAGTGCATACTGCAGCTGTTCTGTGTCGCCGACGCCGTTTGGGGTTAGGGTGTTCGTCAAAGTACAAAGCCAAGTGGGAGTTGGAAAGCGAAATGGTAAACGACATGCACCTTGAGGATGGTCCGCAGAATGCGGGCTGCATCCTTCTCGGTGTAACGCCCAGCCTCCACGATGTGATCGAAAAGCTCACCACCTTCACACTTTTCCATCACCTGTTCGAGCACTGCTCTGGTGAATCACGCTTCAGAGGTCATCTTAAAGCCAAAGAACTGTATTGTGTTGTCAGAGATGCGGAGGCGTTCCAGGCTATCCTAACCCGCTGACTGACCGTGGCAACCCTGTCGTGTGGCAAAGCTCGTTTTCACGGGAGACCTGACGCGCTTTCACCATATCGCAGAACAGTGAACGCGAAGCTAGCACTGGCAGCGAGCAGAAGGTACCAGGTGGACGTTATGCTTGTCCTCATACGTGCCGTGCAGTTGCACCACGTTGGGATGCCCCTGCAAGTGATACAATATCGAAATTTCTCTGCGCAGATCGTCCAACGACATGTTCTGGCGCATTCCCGTGGATCCCGTGCAGCTATCCGAGCGGCTTCCACCGCGTGGGTCTGCATTGCTGTAGCCGCAGAAACCCAGCTCCCCCCCGGATGTGGGAATGCGTTTCCAAGTCATGTCTCTCCCGGCATGGCGCCGCAAGCGTGTTATTCTGCGAATGCGAGCTGCACACCCTCGGTAGCAGGCTGGGGTATGCAGTGGAAGTGGCGGTGTGGGCTTTACGGTCACCGAATTGAGCTGCGAGGGCTCGGTTGCACGCAGAGAGTGTGATTGGAATGGGGAATCTTAAAGTCGCCGAGGACACTCACAGTTCGCGTCGAGATGAAGCGCGCACCTTTGTGCTCGGGCTTTCGAAATAGACTTGCAAGCATGCACCTCCTTGGTGGTTTTAACGGTGGCGAGCCGAGTGACCTGAAGCACAAAAACACAGTGCAACAATACGGGTTAGCCCGAATGGAAACGAACCTTGCAGTGAAACTATTATATGCAAATCGGAGACTCGGCTGAAAGAAAGTACCCCGAAACATCCGCGGCCAAGCTCAGCACCGAGTGTGTACTTGTCCTCCAGTTTCTGTGGCGCTCAACCCGAATCGTTAGAAACCCCCGCGACTCCGGAATGTTGTTTTACATAATGGAAGGGCGGAGTTTGTCCATCAGAAATTTCCGTCGTAGGATGAGACTACCTGATTGTTTCGAAAGGATTTCCGCGCACGACCAACCACACACGTGAAATTACATACTGACCAAAGACTCTGTCGGGGGATGCGTGAATTAAATGAAGTACTTGGGCGTTGACGCCATGTCAATCCAAGCGAATCCCTGGGTCTCTCTGAGGGTCGCCCGAGGCAGTCACCTCGACTCCACGCTCTTCCCCTCCAAGTCGACTTTTCCGGGTCGGGGCC
This sequence comes from Cymbomonas tetramitiformis, assembly GCA_001247695.2. Lineage (NCBI taxonomy): Eukaryota > Viridiplantae > Chlorophyta > Pyramimonadophyceae > Pyramimonadales > Pyramimonadaceae > Cymbomonas > Cymbomonas tetramitiformis. Next base: position 45,315 of record LGRX02033807.1, on the reverse strand, counting down.
CTGCTCAAGCTCCCTTGAGAAGGGGGCTTCTCAGGAGCGGTTTGTTGACCTGGAATCTGAGAACCAACTTCCGCCTATGTACGTTGCACAGGTCAACATCAGCGATGTAAGATACATGTACTTCATCTCAGGAAAGGAAGGGTAAACAAGAATTGCGAAGAAGCGTCACTGTACACAGACATACTACTTGCAGATGCCATGCTCGGAAATTCCGCAATGCCTGGAAAGCACGCCATAGCTACGCGTCGGCGTCTCCCTCCATCAGCCCGAGTGGCTTTTACCGCCCGCATAATTCCCGCAAACTGAAACTAAATTAGGTGATGCCATACCTTAGGAACATCTGAGCTCCGCGCCTCAGTGGGGATTTCTCGAGAGCAGCCGCTCCCCATGAGTGTACTTGAAAGGACGCCTAAATTCGCAGGAAGCCCCCTGTTACATTCAGATACTGTTCTCTTATGATTCTCCTAAGAGTGCGAGCGATTTGCGAGTTCCGATCTCTCGATTTTGACGACTAGTTCTTATTCTCAATTCTGCTCATTAACATCGCATTGTAACTTTGTATTTTTGTTTGTTTATTCCAAACACCAAGTCGTCATGCATTTTTGTCGTGGTTTTTAGGAAAGTTTACTATCGACTTGAGAGCTCAGAAGAGACTACCAGCGATATAGAATTCTTAATATATTTATATACAATGTAGGATAAACGCACTGATGCGACGTGGGAGATGGCGGGGGAAATTAAAAACAATCCAAATGCAAATCCAAAGCAAATCTACGCTGTGACGGTTGCGGTTGTATAAACCAGAGGCCTCACAGCGACACAGCCTGTGTCCACTGTGTTTATACCTCCGGCTGTGACTTTGTATATAAAATCATTATCTAGAGCTGTTGTCCCTAAATCAAGCCGCACTTTTGTATACTCTATATTTACCCCGTAAATTATCTATATATAGCCAAACTTCTCGCAAACTGTAATATTTTCGAGATAAACGCCCAAAAAACCGCATTTGACAATATTAATTTGTCGTGGAGATCTGTACGATCCACGTGTATCCACGTGCGGACAAAATAAGACACACCCGTGATTTTAAAGTGTTGAGCAAATTATTTTACAGTGTTATTAAGCACAGTTTCCTCCGAAATCTTCACACTGTAAAAGCCGCGATTTTCAATGCGAATGGCGCCCATGCGTTTGAACGAGCCAGAGTTTATGAGGATCTATTATATTTTGCCTGATCAATATCATCAGTCAGACAGCGGGTCAGGATATATATCATATTTTGCCGAGATGTAGGATATCACTACATTCGTAGACTCAAGAGGAATCGATTCATATAAATCGCGAGAATAGAAGTGTAATAAATCTTCCTATCTCTTTACTGGACAATTTTAGTTCCTGACCTCAGGAACTAAAATTATAGGCGATGTCATCATTGTTTCGCTAGGAATGACCCATAAATTCAAATCGGGCGAACAAAGTATGTTTCTCACATACAAAATAGGTTGTAATGGACTAATTTTACCGGTCATATCCCACACATATATTATATACCAACCACATATTAGTCTTATTTCAATAGCCCATAGCAAAAACCCTGAAAACCCATGGCATTTTATGACTGTGTCAAATGAAACTCAAAATGCATATATGGTCGCACTTTTGCTTTTGAAAGTTATCTTTGATAGTTCATGGAAGCAGTGACTTCTGCCCCCCCTCTCCCAGGGGGGTCGGCAGCCCTGTTCTTGTGTCACCACTCGATCTGCGGTGTCAGGTTCAGGCTCCCAGCTCTCAGCTCTCAGCTCATAAAACACCTAAGTATTTTATTCGATCATCTTTTTGACTGCGAAACCCGTGTGAGCCACTGCTCAGCTTTCGTTGCCTGCGTTCATATATATATATATTCACTATATATATATTTCACACTTCCCGTCAGGTTATGGGTTACCACTAGCTGGTGGTTTCTCACGTTCTTTTTAGCTTTCATTCAGATCCCGCGCAACGCGGTATACAGTGACGTAACGTCACTTCTCATCAAACCGGCCGGCAGTCGCGTACCGTTCCTCCGTGCCCTCCCCCGAAGTAGTGCTGCAACAGCACCCGCATTTCTTTATTTGAGCGTAACGCCCAATCTTGTCTTCGTGCGCAACGCACGTTTACGGCCACCATTTCCGACTACGTCTTACCAAACATGTCAGCAGCCGCCAACGCGCCTCTCGGCAGTCGGCTTCGGGCCGCCCGCGCAGCTAGCGGGGGGTCCCCCCATTCTACCCCTGCTTCCAGTCAAAGCGGGGATGACGACCCCATCATTCGGATGTCCTCTTTGCGGAGCCGCCCAACACCGATTTCTCGGTCCGCGACCTCTGCTGAGTTTCATGCCAACAGCGATGTGTGGGTCTCTACTCCGGTTCGAGCCTCTCAACGTGAAGAATTCACGGACAAGTGGCTACTACCCAAATTCATGGTCCTACCACAAGGACCAATGGGCAATTGCGGATTCGATCACTAAATCGACTATTTGAGGCACAGGCAACATTTGCACATGATATTTATGAGGTAAATGAATTTTATTTCTTATAGCGGCGCCCCCCATGAGACTTTAGGTGTGCGGTTGAACGACACGCTTTAGGGGTGTAATTTCGCCAAAAGCTTGAAGAAAATGGTGGTCCTACCACAAGGACCCCGTTATTTTGAGTATTAGGAGTCACATGGGGGGCTCACGGTGATGCTCATGGTTATACATCTTGAGTTTATGACCAAATAAGATAACTGAATCGGTTACTTCGCACCCTCATCATCATTTCCGCTCTATTTCAGCATGGCGCATGTTCAACACAATGCAAATTCCGAATTTAGTGAATTTCGGACTTTAGAAATTCGCATTCATCCATTCTAAAATGTACACGCCAGTCGAAAAATAAGATATTTGGATGATGTTAGACTTTCAGAAATTCGCAATACATATATACTTAAAGATTTAATGTGCCGCACACACCAGCCTTGCGATATATGCCCTCTAGCAAGCAATTGTGATGGCTGGCTGGTCAGCTCGCGTGACCACTGTTTTGGGGGGGAACCCAACGAGCCAATATATTAGAGGGGAAGCCAACGAGCCAACGAGCCAATATATGCATTCCAACCGGGTCTGCCGCCCAAATATGATTGGAACATATGTATAGGTTCAATTTGATGGTATCCGCGCAGGTGTAGTGTTGATATATGATTGGTAAAAAATTATTGAAGATGATTCACTAATTTGCCACATTTTGAATGTTCCAAAAAATCCGTTTTGAAAATTTTGAGTGTAGAGGTTTGAAATGCGTTCGTCATGGATATATGGGATGGGTATAGGCCAAACCAGCGTTCAAATACATTAATATAGGACCTATATATACCACCTTTCATTGGTTAGACACCACAAATCACGGGAGATGGCCAATTAAATTATCGGAACAATGGTCCTCGTGGTAGGACCAAATCGTCGATTTGGTCCTACCACAAGGACTGCGGGGCAGTAGCCACAAGCTCGACTTCGCCTTCTCCTATGGGGAGGAACTATCGAAACTACTTTGTGCCCACGGCTTTAAGCCCAAAATTGGCATTACCCTCGACACCCCCGAAGCTGAGTCCGACTTCGCGGTCCTCTTGGCCAACATGTCTCACGTCTTTGGCCCTGTGTCCCGCGACGAGTTCCTGAAGCTTCTGGATCTGGACAACGAGTACGAGGTGTACCACTGGACCCTGAACGAGCTCATCTACATCGTCCTCCCAACGGTTCTACGTGGTACTGCCTTGACCCTCTACGAGGAGTCTTCCCTCGTGCACCCCCATGACGGCCGCTGCGCATTGCAGCGGCTGCGTTACCACGTTGAGGGCATTGGGGACCCCGACCCTCATCGGTTTTGGGTTCGCCTTCGCGCTGTGGTCATCGACGAGACCATCGAGCCCGCCCCCCAGCTTGCGGTTTTCCGGATGCTTGCGGACAAGCACCGCAAGCTCAACCCGACCTACGCCGACCGCGACCTCGTCCAGGACCTGTACGCCGTCCTCCGCGCATCTGCCGCTTCCTCCCCTCACTTCGCGCCCCTTTACCTGGTGGTGCTCCGTGAGTTGGGCATGGGCAACCACTTCACGTACTCCTCCCTCGCCCTTCGCATCAGCAAGGTCTTCCGCGACGAGTTCCCGCTTGCGCGCAGGTCCGAGCCGGTGTCCGGTGGTGGTGGCTCAGCGGCTGGTGGTGGTGCCCGAGGCGGTGGTGGCGGGTCCCCTGGTGGCTCGGCTTATTCCTTCGGCTCGCGCCGTAGGGAGAAGCCCGTCGGCGATTGGAAGCCCGTCAAAGGCGTGCGTTACCTCCAATGGGAAGGGAAAGGTAACCCCTGCGTGACTTGCTTCCGCCTCTGGGCGGTGACCGACGCACACCTCGGCACTGCAGGTGTTTGCCCCTACTCGTGCACCAAATCGTTTAACCCTGACCGTGTGCCACCGGATGCTCCACCCCCTCCCTCGAAGCCGCCACCTCTGTCCGCGTGGCCTCCATCCGCCGCTCCTGCCGCTCGTGCTCTGCAAGCGGAGCCGGAGCCGCAGGATGACACCGAGCCGCAGGGCCCTGCTGTCATGCACGTTCGTTCCATCGAGCCCGCCCCTGACTCGTACGAGATGGACGGCGGGCCTGTCATCGGACTTGATACTGGTGAAGCAGCGTGGGTACCTGGCGCCATGGCGCTGTCTGGTTACATTGACGAGGAGGACGACGCCGACTGGCCTGCTTTCCGCTCTGGCCCCGTCTACATCCCGCCCGCGGCCCTCGACAAATCGGCCGTGACCGATCACGGCATTGCACCACCGTCTGGTGGTGCACCTTAGAAAGCACATCGCACGTCACCTAGCCTTTTAGCTTAGCATCTTGCTTCGGGTTGCACCATCTACACCGTGCCGCTCTAGATTAACTCTGGGGAGCCCCAATGGGCCCGTAACAATTTGTGTTGCTAGGGTTTAGGGTGTGTTTGCTTGCTGTCTCCTTTGCCTGGCACCTCACCTCTTCGTGGTGAGGTGGTGTCATGGAAGCAGTGACTTCTGCCCCCCCTCTCCCAGGGGGGTCGGCAGCCCTGTTCTTGTGTCACCACTCGATCTGCGGTGTCAGGTTCAGGCTCCCAGCTCTCAGCTCTCAGCTCATAAAACACCTAAGTATTTTATTCGATCATCTTTTTGACTGCGAAACCCGTGTGAGCCACTGCTCAGCTTTCGTTGCCTGCGTTCATATATATATATATTCACTATATACATATTTCACACTTCCCGTCAATAGTCTACGTGTGTGAAAAAAATAGTCTAGCATCATGAGACCCATTTGAGAATTGGATTTCTGATCGGATCTCAGGTCCAATGTGAAAATTTTAACACACTTAATTAGCACACGATACACTGCCCACCTACTGCATTCATATGCAGTGTGGCACCCTACCTAAGCATGTTTCCACATAAAATCTTTCATAGAATAGCAGTACAAATAATATATCGCTACCAAATTAATCGGATATCACGTTCACATATGAGATATGAATAAAACACCACAGTACCCAGCATAGTCAGAGTTTCTGCGCGGCAGTGTGCGTGTATATTGTTTCGTGTGGGACCACAATATTGCCTACATAATAGTAGATAAAGAGCAAGATATATGCAGCGGGGGGAAAATACTTCACCCTACAGCCCGTGCCAGGCATTCCAACACTTAGGTCCGCACACCCACACGTGGCATGTGGCACAGCCAAAGCTTGCATGGCGAAGTTCATCATCCTCATCAACTTCCTGCGCACCTTGAAGAAAGGCTGGTCAGAGGGCGGCTCGACAATAGGGCTGGCAATATGGATAAAAGCTTTTATCTCCTTGTACCTGTGCACACCTCTAGGGAAAACTCCGTGCAGACGATCGTCACCATACACGAAACTCTCACGTGGGTTGGCCCAGAGTAAGCGCATGTCTGGCACAGGAGCCAAGCCATTGCGCATCAACAAGCCAATAAACTTATCCACTTCCTCAGGAAGGATAGGAGTCCACTTGGGGTAGTGTTCCCCACCCGCCCCCTAAACATGAGACCACCCTAAACATGTTGAAGTATTCCACTGGGTGACTCATGGAAGTAAGATGCTTCATTTTGTCGGTGGGTTCACCACCCTCACTTCCAACCCACTCAGGACGACGCAACCGAAGGTTTTGTACGCGCTCTGGGGATACCTCTACCCACGCCGGCTTTGCAACACCCGCAGCCTGGCTAGAAGGAGGGGCCTCGGCAACATTGTTCGTGTTAGAATGTTCATACACTCGAAAACCACGCGAGTCAAAGGCGAACGAAGTGGACACAACAAAGGAGGGATTTCCCTCTATGTGTGCGAGCAACTTGCTGACAAGGTTCTCCTTGTTGCCAGTTTGGGCGAGCCTGCGCAGCTTGCATTGGGCCTTGAGGTCCTTCACAACCAACTTGCGTACTTGATCGGGATCTGAGATAAGGGTTACACCATCATCGCATGGCGCACTCCCAGGTTGGGCAACTTCACTTGGTGCAGCACTAGTGCCTATTCTAAAAATATTACGGTGGGTATACCCACCGTAACGCGAAACTTTGTACGTTCGTACCGACCGCGCAAGTAGGTTGCGGGGGTCAAGCATGTGGATTTTCTATGTCCCAAGAGGTTGAATAAAAGCTGGAAATCTTTATCTAAACGGCTCCGATAAGTTTTGACCACATGCCACACCCTTGAAGTTGGAGAAATTACGGTGGGTAGGAAAAGTCCCTTACGGTGGGTATACACAATTAAGGTTATTTGTAGACTTCTGGAGCTTGGTATAATATCGAGATATTTATGTTTTCGTTATGTACCTTTGATTTTGGTATATAATCTATGTACCTTAGGGTATATATGAGCTGCCACCTCGTGGACCTCAGTAATTCGCACGTTCAAAATCAGGTATCATGCGCACCAAAAATGCAATATTCACACTGCATTACAGGATTATTAGGACCTGAGTTTGGGTTTCACTTTTTCTGGCTAACGAGTCATTTCTGGCGCATGCGAAGGCTCCATAGAGATTCACGGGAGTGTTTGGAAAAAGTTGGTCACTGGTCACATGCCGTGATTCGCAGCCAATTAGCGGGAATTGATAATACCCTTCGGGTGGGTATACCCACCGTAAGCACCTCTTACGGTGGGTATACCCACCCTTCGTAGAATAGGCACTAGCACTGGCGGTAGCACCACTGGCGGGGACACCGGCCGCGGCGGTTTCAACCTGTATGCCAAACGAGCAAGAACCCTTCGCTCATATGCGATCCGAGTATCCACGCAGTTCGTTCGAAAGGCAAGTGCATATGAGTAACATAGAATACCTGAGTAACGTTTGAAACGTCGTTGACATCGGCGGTTGTTGTGCCCGCGAGGACGTTCTCGCCAGTGAGGACCAAAGGCGCGAGAGGTTGCGGGGTGGTGGCGGTAGTCGAAGGAGCAGAAGGGTTCCCACCAAGATTAAGATCCACATTTTCCTGAATAGAGTCCACATCTGGAAGACTAGGGTCGCTAGGGTCAACGCCGATCTCAATTGTATCCGGTTGGGTTTGAGGTGCCTCTGCTTGCGGCTCGGTGCTCTGTTCAGTTTCCTCGAGTTGTGCAGTTATTGACACATAACTAGGGTCCTCTTCACAGTCGTCTAGCAGCTGGGATTCAACATCCAAGGTTTCGGCTGGACCCTCTTCATATTCCCATGAGCTTTCATCTAGACATTCTTCAAGGACCTCGTTCACGTCGGTGAAGAACTTCGCGCCTACGGCCCCGGAGGCTAGGTCAAGTGCATGAATAGTCGACATATGTATCCAGATAAAATATATTTACCGCTGCAGTCCTATTTCAATCAAAATATATCATATTCGTGCTGCAGACGCGAAAACTTTTAGTTCCTCCAGGACCCGAAAAACACGGCACTTTGTAAGGCTTTTAGAACGCAGCTTTCGAGCCATTGCTTCATGATTCCAGATGGAGACCATGAAGCACATTTTGAATGATGTTCCTTGGACCTATTGGGACCTGAAAAATGAATCTTGCACCAATAGCATCATTTTCGTGGATATGGTGCATGCTTGAAATTGGGCTCCATATTTTAGTTCCTGACGTCCGGAACTAGTCCAGTAAAGAGATAAACTAGATTTGTGCATATTTTATGCCTAGAAATCTTCGTATAAACTAGATTTTGTGCATATTTTATGCCCCGTGCAACGTCCTCCCCCCTTCCAACCTGGTGGCGGCGATGAAGGGGGGGAGGGGGGAGACTTGGGACTTAAGAGAGAGAGAGTTATAATCATCGATCAGTAATCGATGTATATTGCATAATGATAATCACAAATCAGTAATCAATTGATACATGATTACGCATCATTTATATGTAGTAATCATACAGTAAGAGTCAACCTATAAGAGAAAAGTACGTTAAGAAAACAGCCAGCTTTTTGGGGGTCAAAAGTTTAGGAGAAAAGCTGGCTGGTTTTAAAAGTTAAGAGATTGGCAAAAATAAGAAATATCGAGGCTGGCTAGGCCCCGGGACATTTTCTTAAAATTCAACAAAATAAGAGAATTAAAGCTGTAAATTGTGATAAAAGTAGGGGAGAACTTTTTCAAATATGTTCCAATAAGTTCGTATATACAAGCTCATATGTTGGGTGCAATTTCACCCCCAAAGGCGGAGTACATTAAAAGTTAGTCCCCTATTGATAACCCTATCGGTATCGCGGGCGCACCCATTGAGGATGAGAAAAGCTAGCTGGCAAAAGAAGCGGTTTTCTCTTATTTCATTGGCTCTCTTAGGTACCGAAGCTGGGGGGTAAGAAGTTTAGGAGAAAAGCTGGCTGACCCTGAAATCTCTGTTTTCTTATAGGTTGACTCTTACTGTATTCCAGCGCAGGATATTTTTCGGCAACTTTCATATCTTTCGGCGCAGCGAGGGAGAACTGTGAACTCTCAGTCTGGCTGAGATCAGAGTTTACGAGCTGTGGCCGCTACGCGGCCGATCGCGATTTTCGACACGACAAGAATGGAGTGCAGCTCGTAAACCTCCGGTCTAGTACAGAAAATAAAGAATCCTTAAAAAAGTGAAAAAATCGCGTCCGGACGCTCTGGTCTCAGCCAGAGTAGTGTCACATGAATAAATCGAAAACTGATGGTTTTCTGATCAGTGTAGGATGACAGGCAGTATGACTGTCATCCGGAGCAGATCTGAAAACTGAGGTTTTCTGATCAGTCGGAGGCCTAAGAGGCCAGCAACGGACTGAGGGGGCCTCTTGCCGTGTTACTGTGATTGTGTGGACTTTCGTAACACCGTAAGTTTTCAGTGTATATTTTCAGTGTATATCGTATATCATTATGGAGTGGTTTACCGACCCGATTTTGTGTCAGAGACGGATTGATGATTTGCACGCGCAGCCAGCGTACGCGACCGCTTTTGCCGCTTTCCAAGATGGAGAGGACCTCTCGCAACCGCAAATGAAGTTGATGCGACAAATGGAGAGAGCGACTGCCCGACTTGCTGAGCTTAAGGGACTGTCGCAAGTAGCCTCAGGAGACCGTAAGCGTCCGTGGGAGGCAGCAGTAGACCTCACTCAGCTTCCAGGGTCCGATCGCCTTGAATTGACTCGCAACGATGATGGCAAGGACAAGGGACTCCGCAAACAGTTTTTAGAGACCCAGCACCACTTCGTGGCACACTCAGCGTCTCAGTTGGCGCTTAATGACGCCAAGAAGGAATTGGAAGGTGTGGAGCTGCCTGAGACCGTCACTCTTGCTCTTGAATTCTTGTCTGAGACAGCGGAAAAAGGTGTGGCACGCGCCAAGGCGCGCGCAAAAATTTTGGCCTTGGTTTCGGACAAAGGCCCTGAAGTGGGCTGGAAAATCTGCGAGAAACTTGAACGTAAGTCGTACGCTGACGATGAGGAAGACGAAAAGTTAATGCGCAAAGCTGAAAAAGAAGTAAAGGCAGAGAAAATGCACGCTGCGCAAGCTGCGGCTGCCAAGGGGCGGACGAAGGGCCTAGGCAGGGGTGCCTTTGCTGTGTCTCGTCCGACTGCTCCTGGAGCGCCTCCGCCACCGCCGCCTGTTCAGGCAGGGCGTGGCAGCCAGCTCCAATGCTGGAATTGTAATGAATGGGGGCACCACCAAAACCAATGCTCGCAACCGCGCCCAGCCGGCAGAGGCCGTGGCAGAGGCTCGGATCGTTGAATTGTAAAGAATGTAGAGCCACGAAGGCTAGTACAATGAGCTTAGCGGAATGCTTTGCAGTTGAGGTGGAATGCCCAACTTAAATGTAACTTTTGGGGACGAAACCCTAAATTGTAATGAACTTTTGGCCCGCGGGCTGTTGTTTCCTTGTGTTTCAGGTCTTGAATTGTCTGAGGAAGAGATTGGCGAGGCCATACCTTTGTGTGAACAGGACGTTCCTGTGCCCCGTGTTGCGGGAAGACTTAGGGAGCGAGCCTCCTTTTGGCGAACCTTTGTCCGCTCTTCGTACGTTATGTCTTGGATTGAGAGAGGATTTAACTTGAAGTTTAAGGATGGCAGGGCTCCGCCCCGAGTGCACTTGCCTAACCACGTGTCTGCTGTTAGGCATACCGCCTTTGTTACTGACGCTGTGCAGGAGTGTGTGCTTATGGGCGCCTTGAGAGAGGTGCCCAGCAAGCCGCGGGTTGTCCTGCCTTTAATGGTGGACGACTCTCGGGACAAATTACGGCTGATCTTCAACGGTAAGTGGCTCAATGCCTTTCTAATCTTTCCTAAGTTCAAGTATGAACACCTTCAGCCTTTTGTAGACCTGCTTAGGAGGGATGACGGGTTGTTTTACTTTGACTATAAGTCAGGGTATTACCACGTTGACCTCCACGAGATGTCTCGTACCTATGTTGCTGTTGAGTGGCAGGGTAGATTCTTTGAGTTTTGTGTGCTGCCTTTTGGTCTAGCCCCAGCTTGCTGGGTGTTTACGAAGATCAACAAGGAGCTCGTAGGTAAGTGGCGGGGTCTCGGGTTCCGTGTGCACCCCTACGTGGACGACTTTGCTTTTGCTGTGAGGGCTCCTACACTCACGGACCCCTCGGCTTTGGCTGTGTTGTCCCGTATTATGCGGGACGTGCGGGAGGCAGGCTGGCTCGTGTCTGAGTCCAAGTCTCAGCTGTTTTTCACACGGGCCCTTGTGCATATTGGCATAGGCATAGACCTGGAGGGGGGGGTCTTGTTCGTGCCTGAGAAGGCTCTGGGCAAGATCCGTGCTTGTGTGTCAGACTTGTTGAGGCTATTTCATAGGTTGCCTCTGAGACTTGTGGCTAAGTTTGCAGGCTTAGTTAATGCACAGTGGTTTGTACTAGGGGGTGTCACCAGACTGTATGCTAGGGCGGCTGCAGTACTCATAGCCGACACCCTGACTTGGGGCTCGTGGGCTTCTCATGTCCCGGGTACTGATGCTCTTCGGACAGAGCTTGAGTTTTGGCTGACAGACGGCTTTCGTAGGCATCAGAGAGGCATCTGGGAGCCCAGGGGGGCGGGGCTTCAGCTGGAGACAGTCCATGCGGACACCTCTGAGGTGGCATGGGGTTCCTGGCTGGAGCAGTCCTTTGGGGGACCTGAGCTGCTTGGCCACAGTTATCTGACCATGTCGGACAGACTGAAGTCATCCACTCTCAGGGAGCTCAGGGGCATTTTTGACTCTCTCCGAGCATTTGATGTGGCTGGCAGGCTGAGAGGGAAGAGGGTGCTTGTCATTTGTGACAACCAGGCTGTGCATTTTGTCATTGAGTCTGGCAGCAGGCATCAGGAGCTTCAGGAGTTGGCTTTAGCGGTGCATGATTTCTGTGCTGACCACGGGGTGGTTTTGTCCTCCCTTTGGATGCCCAGGGAGTTTGAGGCCCGGGCTGATGCCCTGTCCAAGATCAGAGACCATGATGACTGGATGGTCAACCCGGCAATCTTTCGGTGGGCTGACCCATGGATTGCCGGGGGGTGGAGGCACACCCGGGACAGGTTTGCAACTGACAAGAATTGTCTTGTTTTTGACAGTGCAGGTGCCCCCTCCTTCAACAGTGCTTGGCACTGTCCAGGTACGTCGGGGGTTGACACTTTCGGTCAGACGGACTGGCGGAAGCACGTCAACTGGTGCAACCCGCCTTTCCGGATGATCGGGAGGCTCCTGCTGTTTCTGCAGGCTGAGAGGGCTGCAGCCTCCATTGTGGCCCCGGTCTGGACTTTCCAGCCGTGGTGGGTCTTGCTGTGTCCCGACGGGGTTCACTTAGCAGACTGTGTGGTGCAGTGGACGGAGCTCCAGCCCTCTGCGGACACCTTCCTCCCTGGCCTCGGAAGGGCCAATGAGGGGGGGGTGGGCCTGCCGGATTTTCGGGTCCTCCTCTTGCGGGTCTCCTTCGATGAGAGGGAGCCTGCGGGCCCTGGTCCCCGCTGTACCTTGGGAGGTTGCATGGCTTGTGACTGGGGTAGGGGTATGAGATGGGGGCTGCCTTTCATGCAGGCATCATAGGCACTGGGGAGCAGTGGGCTGGGCTGCAGTTCTCCGTGACGGACCCGCTGGAGATGCAGCTGCGGGCAGACATGCTGTTGGCGGTGTCTGGCACCCGTGAGGCTAGCACCATGCGGGGCTACTCTCGGGTGTTCGTACGGTACCAGGCTTTCTGTCAGGACCGTGACCCACCTAGGGTGCCTGTTCCTGCCGACCCGGTCACGGTGGCTATGTACTTGCAGTACATAGCCAATGCGGCCAGGACCTTCTCTGTGGTGAAGACCGCTTCGGCTATGGTTTTCACTGCTCATGATTTGGCTCTGGTCCCGGCGGACCGGAACCCCACCTCTCATCGGCTGGTGGCCGCGGTACGGGAGGCAGCTCACAGGAGGCTGGGGGACAGGCGGCTCAACAGGAAGGAGCCGCTGGAGTTTGCATTTGTGCAGAGTGGTGCTCGTTGCTGGTTGATGCTGGGAGGTGTCACTCGGCAGATGTTTGCTACACTGGGTTTGGACATGTGGACAGGCTTCTGGCGGTATGACTGTGCGGAGAAGGTGAGACTGCGGGATATGAAGTTCTGTGAGACCCACATGACCACCTTCCTCGAGAAGCGGAAGACGGACAAGTACAGGTATGGTCAGCTGGTGGAGGTTGCCCGGGCGGCGGAGGGGCAGCCTTTGTGCCCAGTGGAGGTCAGTCAGAGGTGGGTTGACACTCAGATTGCACGGGGAGTGCAGCCCGACGAGCCCCTGTTTCAGCAGATTGATGGCAGGCGGTTTCAGCGGGACCCGTCGGCTGACTGCCTGACGGGGAAGAGGCTGGACTATCCTCAGCTGAGGAGGTACCTGTTCAGGATGCTGGGTGAGGCTTCTGGCTTGGACCCCGATGCTCTGAGGCAGCTGTATGGGACCCAGTCCCTGCGGTCTGGTGGGGCTACGGCGGTGGCTGCGGCTGACCAGGTTACTGATTTCGAGTTCAATCAGTACGGTGGCTGGAGCTCGTCGGCGGCTGCGGCCACCTACAAAGCTACCAACCTCAACCGCAGGCTGGCGGTGTCCAGAAGCATGCCCCATGCTCAGCAGAGTAGGCGGCCTTTCTTGTCTGATTGCTTGTTGTTGTCATGCATTACACGTGCACTGCTTTGTGGTGATCTTTGTGTGCTTGCACCGGCCGGGTTCCATTCACATATGTGTCATATGTGTCATGCAAGCTGGGCTATGTAGCCGCAGCTGATTAGAAAACTGATGGTTTTCTGATCAGTGTAGGATGACAGGCAGTATGACTGTCATCCGGAGCAGATCTGAAAACTGAGGTTTTCTGATCAGTCGGAGGCCTAAGAGGCCAGCAACGGACTGAGAGGGCCTCTTGCCGTGTTACTGTGATTGTGTGGACTTTCCCACCCGCCCTCCCTTGTGATTCAGGTACGGATGAGGAGAGGCCGCTTTCAGTGCAGGAGCTGCAGGACTTGGAGGACCTGGAGCAGCTGGGCTCTGAGCTGGAGGCCGTGCAGATCCGGCCCGCAGAGGGGCAGTCGGCTCATTAGAGTGTAGGTAGAGGAGACTAGGACCTGTGCCTGTTCAGTGCCGACCGCTGTGATGAGAGGTAGCTATAGTGATCCTTCGGTGGGGGGCTGCGAAGCTACCTCATGCTGCTTCTCATCTAGGCACTGTTCAGTAGGCTTTGCTAGGTGATGGCTTTGCTATTGCTGTCATGCCTGACTCTGAGCTGGAGCGGGTAATTATGCTTTTTGAGGGTTTCAGCCCTAGCATAGCATTTTAGGTCCATAGTCTGTACTCTTTAGGGTAATGGTATTATTTGCAGGCCTCAGTCCTTTGGCACGAGGGGCGTGTGCCCGCATGCAGAAGGCTGGGGTCAGCAGTCGGGTCGTGGGACCCTGATTCCTGTCTGGCGGGAGTCCCTGGTTGTGGCACTTCTGGATTTGTCGTATTATTATTTTTTGTAATTCCACACGCAGTGCACCGGCCGGGTTCCATTCACATATGTGTCATATGTGTCATGCAAGCTGGGCTATGTAGCCGCAGCTGATTAGAAAACCTCCTATTCTATATAAAAATAAAACCTCAAACCTGGAAATCATGAATCATATAAATTCGATTTTTTTTGATATGTGTGTGGTTTATAGATTGGGATTGTTCTATTGTCAATTGTGTCCAGAAAATTCGATCTATGGTGACTCGTGACTAGGACTGCGGACTTTTATCCTCAGCTGTCAGCTCGTGGCCTCGCGCTCGCCGCGGCCTCTCGCTCTCCGCGATTGAAACCACATGATCAAATGTGACGCTTCATCGTTCATGGCCTCGCGCTCGCCTCGCCTCGCCTCGCCTCGCCTCGCCTCTCCTGACGTCCTGAGACTCTCCTGACGACCTCTCCTGACGTCCGCGTCCTGAGACTCTCCTGACACCACAATCGACGAATCAGAATGTCAATCGGCTATCTTGTGGACTGTGGAGCCTGTGGAGTGTGGACTTGTGGACGCCATGGCCGTGGCCTCTCCGAGATTACCACATGTGTGCGTGATGGCCTCTCCGCATCGTATCGATAGAGTATAAACTCAAAACTGTAATCGGAACTGTCATCGGACCTGTAATCGAAAATCGGAACCTCTCTAATAAGAATGAATGAATGAATGAATGAATGAATGAATGAATGAATGAATGAATGAATGACAGTTTCCGGATAGGACCACTATCACTAGCACAGCTAGGGAATAAGGAGCAGAGGTTCGTTTACAAAGCGTCTCCATCCTCACGACGACGAGTCATGACCTCAACATTCGATTGAACATACCATTCCGGATTCGACAGAGCAACAGAAAGGAACCCTCCGGTTTGCAATCCGTTAACCATATGCACGTTACAATGGCGATGGTATGAAGATGATTGAAAACACCCGGAAAAGTCGACTTGGAGGGTCAGAGCGTGGAGTCGAGGTGACTGCCCCGGGCGACCCTCAGAGAGACCCAGGGATTTGCTTGGATTGACATGGCGTCACCACTTAATTTAATTCACGCTTTCCCCCGACAGAGACTTTGGTCAGTATAGCATCCACGTATGTGATCGGTCTTGCTCGGAAATCCTTTCGAATCAATCAGATAGTCTCATTGTATGACCGAAAATTCTGATGGAGAACAAAATCAGCCCTTTCCAGGTAACGGAGTCGCGGGGGTTTCTAACTTCAATTCGGGTTGCACGCCGCAGAAACTGGAGGACAAGTACTCACTCGGTGCTGAGCTTGGCCGCGGATGCTTCGGGGTACTTTCTTTCAGCCGAGTCTCCGATTTGCATATAATAGTTTCACTGCAAGGTTCGTTTCCATTCGGGCTAACCCGTATTGTTGCACTGTGTTTTTGTGCTTCAGGTCACTCGGCTCGCCACCGTTAACACCACCAAGGAGGTGCATGCTTGCAAGTCTATTTCGAAAGCCCGAGCACAAAGGTGCGCGCTTCATCTCGACGCGAACTGTGAGTGTCCTCGGCGACTTTAAGATCCCCCATTCCAATCACACTCTCTGCGTGCAACCGAGCCCTCGCAGCTCAATTCGGTGACCGTAAAGCCCACACCGCCACTTCCACTGCATACCCCAGCCTGCTACCGAGGGTGTGCAGCTCGCATTCGCAGAATAACACGCTTGCGGCGCCATGCCGGGAGAGACATGACTTGGAAACGCATTCCCACATCCGGGGGGGAGCTGGGTTTCTGCGGCTACAGCAATGCAGACCCACGCGGTGGAAGCCGCTCGGATAGCTGCACGGGATCCGCGGGAATGCGCCAGAACATGTCGTTGGACGATCTGCGCAAAGAAATTTCGATATTGTATCACTTGCAGGGGCATCCCAACGTGGTGCAACTGCACGGCACGTATGAGGACAAGCATAACGTCCACCTGGTACCTTCTTCTCGCTGCCAGTGCTAGCTTCGCGTTGACTGTTCTGCGATATGGTGAAAGCGCGTCAGGTCTCCCGTGAAAACGAGCTTTGCCACACGACAGGGTTGCCACGGTCAGTCAGCGGGTTAGGATAGCCTGGAACGCCTCCGCATCTCTGACAACAAAATACAGTTCTTTGGCTTTAAGATGACCTCTGAAGCGTGATTCACCAGAGCAGTGCTCGAACAGGTGATGGAAAAGTGTGAAGGTGGTGAGCTTTTCGATCACATCGTGGAGGCTGGGAGTTACTCCGAGAAGGATGCAGCCCGCATTCTGCGGACCATCCTCAAGGTGCATCTCTTTTACCATGTTGTTTTGCATTTGGCCTTGTACTTTGACGAACGCCCTAACCCTAACTGGAATCGGCGACACAGAACAGCTGCGTTGTGCATCAGACATCGGTTCCCGACTCTGTCGCTGGTGCTGCACGTTCCGGGTGCCCATCTTGATTGTCTCATTCTGACTTTCGCTTCCTGTGATGCAGGTGGCGGCGCAGTGTCATGCGCTAGGTGTGTGCCATCGAGACCTCAAACCTGAAAATTTTCTCCTCAGGTAGGTGGCGGCGGCCCTATTACCTCGGAGCAAACCCGTCCACTGAGGGCACAGCGAGAGCACGACGTTAGGGTTAAGGTTCAGGGTTTTAAAGGGTTTTTTGTTTAGGGTTCTCAGGGTTTAGGGTTGATTCGGGGAACCTAGGCTAGCCTTACTGATTCGGTCCCCCAAACCTCCTCTTAATGCCGTTAGTAGGCTCAAAAAACCAGATCTTCACTAGGCCATCTGACTTTCGGTGCGGCATCTCATCTGCATGTCTCGGCATCACGTCGCCTTCGTGTGTATTTTGGGTGCGTCGTATGCGGCGAGCGCATGTTCGATCGGCGTTTTATGATACTTTGATACTCATACTGAAGAGCGTGAGCATTCCGATTTCTGAACATCATGCGTGCCATGCCATAGCGTCGGGGTGGCGTAGACGCGAATGCGGTGGCGAGCCGCATGGCCTTCGGATATCGTCCGATCGAGCTTCTGTTATCGCCGCCCGTTGCAATTCGAGCTTTGTTGATTGAAGTAAGTGAGGAAGGTAAGGTAATTTGCCCTGGGTGCTGATCATAAAGGTCAGGGTTCCACTTATTTCAACACTCTGTTGATGAGATTCAACCAACAAACTCCATCGAGTTGGTTCCCCCCCTGATACATGCTTGCACAATTCACAAGGAAGGACTTTACCATCGTGGAGCGTTTACTGCAAGGGATGAATTGCAGCTGGAGCAGGCATGCTTGACCAGCTGTGCAGGCCGCTCGACCCACAACCTAGTTTTGCAGCAACGCTCTCGTGCTCGTGTCTCAGTGTCTGAGCTGTCCGCTCTCTCGTTTCTCTCGCAGCACTGCAGGTTCTGACGCACAGCTCAAAGCTATCGACTTTGGCTTGTCCACGTTCTTCAACCCGGATGAAACTTTGACGGAGTTGGTGGGAAGCCCTTACTACATGGCGCCTGAAATACAAGCGCGTGTTTACGGTCCCAAAGTTGACTGTTGGAGTGCGGGCGTCATTCTGTACATCCTCCTGACAGGCGTCCCACCGTTCAATGGCTATACCGCACAGGTGCATCACCCGAGTTTCCGCCACACCACAGAGGCGCTCGAGCAAGCACTGTACTTTCGCCTTCAGAACAAAAAATCTGTTTGGTGCAAGCTCTGTTTCAGTTGTTGCGTGCCTGCTGCGCAAGAAGAGCTCTTTGGCGGGAAGGCTGCTCTAGACAGCGCTGCCTGTAACGCCCCAAGGGAGCACAGTCTTGACAGTGCTGCCTGTAACGCCCCAAGGGAGCGCACTCTTGACAGCGCTGCCTGTAACGCCCCAAGGGAGCGCACTCTGGACAGCGCTACCTGTAACGCCCCAAGGGAGCGCACTCTGGACAGCGCTGCCTGTAACGCCCCAAGAAGCGCACTCCGGACAGCGCTGCCTGTTACGCCCCAAGGGAGCACACTCCGGACAGCGCTGCCTGTTACTCCCCAAGGGAGCGCACTCAGGACAGCGCTGCCTGTAACACCCCAAGGGAACCCACTCTGGACAGCGCTGCCTGTAACGCCCCAAGAAGCGCACTCTGGACAGCGCTGCCTGTTACGCCCCAAGGGAGCGCACTCTGGACAGCGCTGCCAGTAACGCCCCAAGGGAGCGCACTTTGGACAGCGCTGCCTGTGACGCCCCAAGGGAGCGCACTCTGGACAGCGCTGCCTGTAACGCCCCAAGAAGCGCACTCTGGACAGCGCTGCCTGTAACGCCCCAAGGGAGCGCACTCTGGATAGCGCTGCCTGTAACGCCCCAAGGGAGCACACTCTGGACAGCGCTGGCTGTAACGGCCCAAGGGAGCGCACTCTGGACAGCGCTGCCTGTAACGCTCCAAGGGAGCGCACTCTGGACAGCGCTGCCTGTAACGCCCCAAGGGAGCGCACTCTGGACAGCGCTGCCTTTAACGCCCCAAGGGAGCGCACTCTGGATAGCGCTGCCTGTAACGCCCCAAGGGAGCGCACTCTGGACAGCGCTGCCTGTTACGCCCCAAGGGAGCGCACTCTGGACAGCGCTGCCTGTAACGCCCCAAGGGAGCGCACTCTGGACAGCGCTGCCTGTACGCCCCAAGGGAGCGCACTCTGGACAGCGCTGCCTGTAACGCCCCAAGGGAGCGCACTTTGGACAGCGCTGGAACGCCCAAGGGAGCGCACTCTGGACAGCGCTGCCTGTAACGCCCCAAGGGAGCGCACTCTGGACAGCGCTGCCTGTAACGCCCCAAGGGAGCGCACTCTGGACAGCGCTGCCTGTTACGCCCCAAGGGAGCGCACTCTGGACAGCGCTGCCTGTAACGCCCCAAGGGAGCGCACTCTGGACAGCGCTGCCTGTAACGCCCCAAGGGAGCGCACTCTGGACAGCGCTGCCTGTAACGCCCCAAGGGAGCGCACTCTGGACAGCGCTGCCTGTAACGCCCCAAGGGAGCGCACTCTGGACAGCGCTGCCTGTAACGCCCCAAGGGAGCGCACTCTGGACAGCGCTGCCTGTTACGCCCCAAGGGAGCGCACTCTGGACAGCGCTGCCTGTAACGCCCCAAGGGAGCGCACTCTGGACAGCGCTGCCTGTAACGCCCCAAGGGAGCGCACTCTGGACAGCGCTGCCTGTTACGCCCCAAGGGAGCGCACTCTGGACAGCGCTGCCTGTAACGCCCCAAGGGAGCGCACTCTGGACAGCGCTGCCTGTAACGCCCCAAGGGAGCGCACTCTGGACAGCGCTGCCTGTAACGCCCCAAGGAAGCACACTCTGGACAGCGCTGCCTGTAACGCCCCGATGGAGCGCACTCTGGACAGCGCTGCCAGTGACGCCCCACGGGAGCGCACTCTGGACAGCGCTGCCTGTGACGCCCCAAGGGAGCGCACTCTGGACAGCGCTGCATGTAACGCCCCAAGGGAGCGCACTCTGGACAGCGCATGTTAAATGGAGTGTTGCACAATGCCGTTATATTCACCCATGGCTGTAACACTCGGTGATGCATCATTTGCCAAGAAGTACGCTTATTGCTGCAACACGTGCACTGTCCTCAATGGCACCCTCCTTATTGGAATCTGCAGTGTCTGCTGATCAGTTTGATGTAAAGCATGACTGTCTCGGCCTTGCACAGTAGTCAGGATGCTCAAACCCTGAAGGAACCCTAAAGAAACCCTATGAAACCCTTAGATCTAGATCTGTAGATCTGCTAAACTAATCGTGGCCGTTGGATCATATGATGACCATCGGCAAGACACAGTGTGTAATAGTTCATCGGCCCATCGCAGACGTGTCACTGCAGTCGTTATGAACTCGACAGTGACACGTCATACTCTAATTAGTGAACTTTCTCTAAGGCAGCCCAATCAGTAATGTTTGGGCGCTAATGTTCGTGGCGTTTCAAGCTGCGAACTGATATATCTTTTGAGAATGAAAGTTTACGCTTGCTTTTTGCGAAATACCGCTGAATTCCAACACTCCTCATATACACCTTGCTCGCATCGCTCAGTGTGACGCCCTCTGGCTGATTGTTCTCCATGACCATGCTTCCTGTAACATCCCACGTAGCACCCTCTGCTGTGAAGTTGACCGACCGTCACGTCATTTATAGCCCTTCGCCAGCATTTCACCAACGGCACCACAGCGTATAATGCCCTGACCAACGCCCTCTGCCGGAAATTCCACAAGATGGCCCCAAGGTGGCTGGCATGGTTCCTGTGACTGCTGCGCCACACCCCGCTGCTGCGCCCACATTCTGGCTTTGCACCACGCCATTGCGTGTGACTGCGGGCTCTTCACGCCGTTCCTGCGGCAGGGGATTTAAGGGTTAGGGTTCTGCACGTTGTTCCTGCGGCAGGGGATTTAAGGGTTAGGGTTCTGCACGTTGTTCCTGTGGCAGGGGATTCTGCGAGCCGTGAGGGAGGGAGATTACGACCTTGAAAGTCCGCCTTGGCCCAAAATCTCGAGGGGGGCCAAGCACCTGGTCAGGCGCCTGCTGTGCTACGATCCGGTAAAACGGATAAGTGCCATAGAGGTGATGACCCGCTTTGCGCCTTGTGTGTGTTAGCGGCTGTAGCGCGCCTTCGTGCGCGCAGAGGGCGTGTAACAGAATTGAGCGGTGCGAGGTGATTTTCAAGACACTCGATTCGGTTTCGGGAGCAATACACGGGCAGAGATGAATCGGACATTGCAAACAAATGGGTGAAGATATGGATCGGCGTCTCTGCAGCTCGATGACACGCCGCCCGCTGTGGCAGCATTTATGTCGCTTGGCATGAAAATAAGAAGTTTGAAGTTTGCGAATATCCGTCTCAGAAAATCTTTGCATTGGAGGAACGTGGTATGAAGAACAGCGCTCCATGTCATATTAATTTGACTGTGTGCCTGACTCGGTGACAGGGTAGTGGAAGGGTAGATCCTACGCTCCACTCTACCGGCCGATCGCCTCGGTTGACGAGCGACGGGCTTAAAGCTACGCGCGGAGCGCATGGCTCTGAGGGAAGCGACCGGGGTGTGGTGGGCGAGGGAGCGCGGCTTGCGTGCGCCAGGCTCTTGAGCATCCCTGGGTGAGGGAAGCGACCGGGGTGTGGTGGGCGAGGGGCGCGGCTTGCGTGCGCCAGGCTCTAGACCATCCCTGGGTGAGGGAAGCGACCGGGGTGTGGTGGGTGAGGGAGCGCGGCTTGCGTGCACCAGGCTCTTGACCATTCCTGGGTGAGGGAAGATGGTGAGGCATCGGATGAGCTTCTGGATGACTCCATCACCTTGCGCATCAAGAAGTTTGCCGAAGTCAACCGCCTCAAGAAGATGGCGCTTAAGGTGGGTGCCCTCAATCCCGCCCCCCCCTCCACTGCCTTGTTGCCGCCCGGTCCGGGAATCAGTCTACGATTGTGCCTGGATCTGTGAAATTCGCCACTTTCTCTACAGATCATTGCCGAGAACTTGTCGGCGGAAGAAATCAGTGGACTGGAAGAGATTTTCAAGTCTTTCGACACTGACGGTGACGGTACCATTACGTTGGCGGAGATGGATCGAGGTTTATCAAAAATGGTGTGCACCCTGGCCTCTTGAGTAGCTCCTCCAGCACTCCACGTTGGGTTTCCTCAACTTCTATATGCGCCGTGTGTCACACACGGTGGGCGTCCAACATTTTTAATTATAGGCTTTTTGAGGGTGCCGTCGGTGTGGCTTATTTGCGGGCGTTTTTGGGTTAACCTTTGGCGCCACGTAGCCACAGAAGATCGGCTGCGCTATGTACCCTCACCAGGGATCAAAGGATTCAGCACACACTTCGGGACACTTATCCAGATTCTCCGGAGCTCACTAGTGAAAATTGGGACCCCGTAATCCTCACTGGGCCACCTGAGCCCCTCTGCAACCACACTGCCGGCACAATATTGCTGTGTTGCCGAAGCCGGATCATCTCTGCCCCCCGAGCTGCTCGAGCCATCTCTCCACCCCCAAGCCTACACTCAGGACCACCCCCCTGCTCCCTACCTGCCCTAAAGTCTGGTCTCAAGAGAGCTTATCCTCCCA
Organism: Cymbomonas tetramitiformis; assembly: GCA_001247695.2. Lineage (NCBI taxonomy): Eukaryota > Viridiplantae > Chlorophyta > Pyramimonadophyceae > Pyramimonadales > Pyramimonadaceae > Cymbomonas > Cymbomonas tetramitiformis. The sequence continues at coordinate 22,787 of LGRX02033807.1, read as the reverse complement.
CGACATGGTTGGTATTCCAAAGGGCTGCCCTAAGGGGCTGAGAATGATATACTAGATTGCTCCCATCTGACCTTGCGCGCCCGCCACTGATCTGCGCTTGCAACCCTCTACCCCCAACACCAACGCTATGGGACTGAGGCCTTTGCACTGCGAGGAAGATGGGAGCTTGAGCAATGCGCTTGCACTGCAGCTGTTGTTCTGCACCGTTCCTACTTGGGATCCCATCCCCACATGTGCCTCTGTGTCCCAAGACCTCCAGGTGGCCAATAGTTCACCAACCAGTCGTCTCCTTTCCTACAGCTGCTCATCACTGTTAGTTCCGGCACGGCCATCAACCTCGCCCCGTGGACAGGAAAGCTGATGAGGTGCTGTATGCTGCCGTGCAACCTGTTGTAAGTGGTCATCGCTGCCGGGATGGGCCCCCGGGCTTTGAGGGGCCCGGCGTGTGTCAACTCCACCCGCGGACCTCCCCACATCTCCCCCGTCATCCTCATCAGTTCCCCCCATGCCATCAACCCCCCCAAGAAGGCCGGCCACCCGCCTGCTCGCCCCCATCAAGGTGGCCACCCCTCCCTCAGCCAAGGCCATTGCTTGCTCCGGCGAGGCCCCACTCTGCCCCTGAGTCCAGAGGGCCTGAAAGTGGCCACCCCTTCCTCCGCCAAGTCCATCGCTTGCTCCGGCGAGACCCCACCTGAGTCCAGACCCCACTCTCTGGGCCCGGCGATGAAAGGTCCTCCCACTCCGCCAAGATGTCTTGGACGTTGCTGCGTGGCTGGGCCCGCCTGCGCCCGCACGCGCCCCTCCAGATCGAGCCTCGGCTGTGCTCTCTCCATGGCCCCCAGCTATCCGCAGATGCCTCCTGCCGCACCCCCTCCATGCTCTCCAAGAACCGCAATGCCATCCTTTCTGCCTCGCCTGCCCCACCGGAAGCCTGCCCAGACTGCTCATGCTGCGTTCCCCCAGATTCTTGCGTCCTGCCACCATGTCCATCCTGCGTGGCATAGTCCTGCGTGTGTATGTGTGGGGTATCGTGTTCTGACGGGTACTGCCTCTTTGAGGGCGTCAGGGGATTTGTCTGCGGCTCGCCTTTTGGGAGTGTCTTGGATTCGTCTAACGCTTGCTCCCTCTCCGTGTACAGTGCTCATGGTTATTACACATGCCGGGGGACTTGTGTTCTTTGACCCTGATATGAGGTACTGGCACATCGCTGTGAACGGGGACGGCCGCCGGATGGAAGTGGGTTTTGGGAGGCGGTTATCCCTGTGGTGCCATTCTGGCGGGCACTGCCTCTTGGAGATCTCGGTGGATTCGTCTGCCTTTGCTGCAAGGAGAGGCAGAGGGTGGTGAAGTACACCTTCTGTATTTTCCCTTGATTTTTGTGGGGAGCACTCAGATGCCCGCATGTTTTCGTTTTTTGACATGGGGTGTCCATGCTGTGTGGTGTGACTGCATTCATGGCATAACCATGGAGCAACGGGTCCCATCCATCGACCGTGAGCCACTGGGGGGCATGCCAGCAGGGTCCGTAACCCTGGGACCCTAACCCTGGGATTGTTGGGCGATGATCGGTCACATCATATCATCTTTCCATGCTGCTTTGCATCTGGGTTGGGAATATGTATGAGTTGGTGGTATCTTGTCACGGCCCCGCCCTGCTCTTGATTTGCTTCTCACATCCACTGGGATGATGGTGGGCCGGCTGTTGTTGGCCGATCTCATGCCGTTCAATGTGGTATCTTGTTACGGCCCAGCCCTGTTGATCATGTCCCATTCATCTATATCATAGAGTGCAGCTGTAAAGCTCCTGAGTGCTTCTCACATCCACTGGGATGATGGTGGGCTGGCTTTTGTCGGCGGGCCTCGTGCCGCTCAGTGCCCTTCGGTGTGCGTGGTTTCTTGGAGTGCGCACGTCTCGCAGTGTGTGGCAATGTTCAGCCTTTTTTACAGCTAGGTCGATGTCTCAGCGGGCGGATGCGGGTGAACATTTTGGGCGAATCCCTCCCTCAGTGTTTGGAGTTTGAATCACAGCCGTGCATGTTGCCTGGCACGAGCGATTGGGCACCGAGCAAGCGCTTGCTGTGATTGGCTCGATGCGATGGTTGGGCCTTCGGGCGCTCCTCGCGTCTCTCAGTGTTTGGTCTCTTGCCACGACTCTGTGGTGTTCCTGCATGCTCCTCAAATCCACTCAGGTGGCGATTGGCTGACTTTGCCTCTGTGCGGTTCCCTGCGGTGTTCCTGCATGCTCCTCAAATCCACTCAGGTGGCGATTGGCTGACTTTGCCTCTGTGCGGTTCCTGCGGTGATCCTGCATGCTCCTCAAATCCACTCAGGTGGCGATTGGCTGACTTTGCCTCTGTGCGGTTGTGTTCTGCATGCTCCTCAAATCCACTCAGGTGGCGATTGGCTGACTTTGCTTCTGTGTTCCCTGCGTGTTCCTGCATGCTCCTCAAATCCACTCAGGTGGCGATTGGCTGACTTTGCCTCTGTGCGGTTCCCTGCGGTGATCCTGCATGCTCCTCAAATCCACTCAGGTGGCGATTGGCTGACTTTGCCTCTGTGCGGTTCGCTGCGGGTGTTGCGAAGGCTAAGCAAGGAACCTCGAGCAAGTTGACCAAAGACCACGTGCGCCCCTCTCCGCTTTGCATCGGCAGAATCCCGTACTTATTGGGCAGTCTTGCCTTCCTTTCCTCTCCGTGTGCACATTTCGTTGGCTCATCGTAGAATCAGATGTGGATCAATCAATCTGCGCCTGGAGCAGGTGAAACAATTGATGGCTGCGGCCGACGTGGACTCCGATGGCGTCATCTCCTACCAAGAGTTCATCACATCCACACTGCAAATGAATAAGCTTGATTCTGATGAGCACCTACAGAAGGCCTTCATGAATTTTGACACGGTGCGGAATGTGTGGCTCAAACGCAAAACTTTGTTCTTTGCCCAACTCGCTTTGGGGTTACTGGGTCTCAGCGGCCATGTCTGTCCATGCGGTGTGAGACCGTCATGCCTATCCATGTGGTGCGAGGCCGTCATGCCTGTCCATGCGGTGCAAGGCCGTCATGCCTATCCATGCGGTGCGAGGCCGTTATGCCTATCCATGCGGTGCGGGGCCGTCATGACTGTCCATGCGGTGCGAGGCCGTCATGACTGACCATGCGATGCGAGGCCGTCATGCCTATCCATGCGGTGCAAGGCCGGCATGCCTATCCATGCGGTGCAAGGCCGTCATGACTGTCCATGCGGTGCGAGGCCGTCATGCCTATCCATGCGGTGCGAGGCCGTCATGCCTATCCATGCGGTGCGCGGCCGTTATGCCTATCCATGCGGTGGCACGGCATGCCCTATCCATGCGGTGCGAGGCCATCATGAATGTCCATGCGGTTCGCGGCCGTCATGCCTATCCATGCGGTGCGAGGCCGTTATGACTATCCATGCGGTGCGAGGCCGTCCTACTACGATTTAGTTTTGCTGTGAACACGATTTTTGTGAAAGAATTATACTCTCAATGACATTCATACTACCGTAGAGTCCTTATCGGTCGCTAGATCGAATCGCAGAATCTGAGCCGCTATCGAAACCCGCCCGCATCTTTTGAGGAACATTCTCGCGTTCCGCAAGTGTTAACACTGTGAAACCCCTCTTTCAGCGGTGTTAATTACTGAAGAGATTAGGAACATGCGCACTATGATAACCCCAAAATATGTTTCATACAACATATTTGGGGCGCTGGCAAGCTTGCTCGCTCAGATTTTGTCACTCAAAGCGGATCTCGAGGTCCCCGCTTCGAGTGGCGAAGAGCGGCAAGCAGCATCCTCGAAACGCCATTCCCTTGGTGTTCTGACCAAGAGAGTGCGTGTAACTACTACTAAGACAACTTAGCTGACATATATGACGATGAACACGTGCAGATGCGCTTCATCTGCTCATGTCGTTCACGGGATGAAGCACCTCTACTGCTTGATCTCCGTGTGTTGTCGTTAGGCACACGGAGGAATAAACTCAACATACAACACTTAAACGTGATGTTTGTGAGGTAATGTCCACTGAAAAATGTGTTTAGAAAACTTTGCTTGGAGCAAATTTTGAAGCTAATCTTCAAATTTTGCGAAGCAGCCTGGTTCCGGTTCCGTGGGTTTCCGTGACACATGAATTAGTTGACTGGACATTGGCTCTGAACGAAAGTTGCGTATTATCATACTGTTCACCTAGGTACTCTCAAAAATGTCATACGTCAGGTATTCTAGGAGGAGTTCGCGATTGAGTGGCTAAAAACAGCTCACAAGAAGACGTCAGGTCGCTGTGTTATTGCGACTGTGGATACATCCTGAATTTCAGTAGATCCTGTCCAGGGAAATTATATCATGATTTGTTTGTTAGACGTAAGATTAAATCGCTGTATGTCATGCATGCGGTGCAAGGCTGGCATGTATCGTGAAGGTAGAACGTGGGGATCTTCTCGTGGCTCAGGACAACAGCGGTTACATCACTCGGGAGGAGTTACGCGCTGCACTTTCTGAGAACGGGTCCTCCGTCCAGGAGATCGAGGCTATCATTGGCGATGTGGATAAGGTTGGAAAGCCCGCTGTCGATGCAGTTGATGCCCGCGGTTCAAATCGCGCTGGCCCTGGACATTTCTGACGTTGCGATGATATGACAATCCCAGGTTGATTTGGGAGCCGCTTGATATGTGCTGCATATCATTTGTGCACCTCCTGCCCCTGAAATGAATTATATGTATTTTGTCCGATAGCTTGATTGTGCAGCACAGCACAGGGGATTCTGAAATAATTTGCATGGCGGCAGGATAACGACGGTAATATCAACTACGTGGAGTTTGCCGCAATGATGCGCTCCCGCGCATAAGTCCAGTGCCATCTCTGCAGGTGTTACATGCTACTAACAGTCCTTTCCTTGCAACCTGACCTTCCATTGAGCACAGCATCTATACGCTCCTGTACATCTCCCGTATGCTAAACGAGAGACAGACCCACCTGCCTCACCTGCAAATCACATGCTGAATGAAGAAAGTGAGTAAATACAGCGTAGAGGCACACTGTTGTGGTGCGGGGGATATCGGCACATCAAAGAAAACTGGAAACAGTTTGCAGTAAATCATGTTCCATTGGATTTTTATTCTCCTTGAAAACCTTACCGTGCTCTTCTTATGCGTTTGACTTTAGATGCTAAAAAATGATCGATTTGCTCATACACAGGTTAAGATGAACCATATGGTCACCGCATCAGCCACGCTGATGAACATCAAAGCGCATCTTGAGGGTCCAAACAGATATGCTACAGGTGTAACAGCTAAAGGGTGCTATCAATGTTGACAGATAAGCTGTACAAACAATATGTTTATGAGTATCGAAATTCAATAAATGAGTCGGAAGTAGTTGACCTTTGCTGCAACGGTGAAGTCCCAGTGCTTATTAATTACTCAAATTACACAAAAACTGTGGACCGAATATGTTGACCTCATAATATAAAAGTCATAAACATTATATCTCTCTAAAAACACCACCACGTCGAATACAAATGTATTGTGATATGAAAGTCATAAACATCCTTACAGTTTGTTGTTGCAATTACCATCGAATGGTGTTGCTGTAACATACAGTGACAGAGAGTCCTGGTACGTGATTGCATACGGCGGTTGAGAAGATACATGCAGGATACAATGGTCACCCTTGATTATGATGTATATGAAGCACTATACCCAAGATGATGGGTACGTGATGATGTATTGCGACAACATACGTATGCTGCAAAGATACCGGGTTGATTAATGACATGCATGTATTGAACTATGTTATATTTGAGATGCGCATGCCCTTGGCTCCAGCGCGTGATGGTAGATTATGAATACACCTATCATAATCCAGGTAGCGACTTATTTGTAAGTGGTCAGTGCGACTACTGTACATGCTTAGAATGCCACCATCTGAGCGCGCCACGTCGGATCGATCAGTATTCAAGTCGCGGCGATCGTCCGCGATTCGCTTTTGCACTGATGCATAGCAGACGCGAGGTTCAGAAATGCCAAATCGACATGGCATGGCAGACGCGAGGTTCAGCGTGTACATGCTGAGAATGCCACATCGGATCAATTATTAATCAAGTCGCGGCGATCGTCCGATTCGCTTTTGCATTGCATAGCATCAGACGCGATGGATGATCATTGTCGATGTCCAGAAATATCAAATCGTTATGGCATGGCAGGCGCGATGTTCGGAGTGTGTATGTGCAGAATGCAAGCATCTCGAGCGTACCACGTCGGCATGATAACATAATCGCCTAGTGGAGATCTCAACATTGAGATCAACAGCGCCTAGTATTTTAATCAGGAGAAGGAGGAGCAGCAGCAGCAGTAGCATAAAGCTCAAATCGTAACGGGTGACGATGACGTAATATTGATCTAACGATCGCCAAACGAAACTACAGCGTTGCCGCTCCAGTTCCGTCGGCATGCCGCAATGTCACCCGAACGTTATGGCGTGGCAGGCGCGCGATGCGATGTTCGTCATGTTCACGCTCAGAAGTTAGAATGCGGACATCTGAGCGTGATGCTACGTTGGGTTGGTAATTAACCACATCGCGCCGTTCGTCCGATTCGTTTCCCCCAAGGGGGGCATTAACTATGCCATCGCCACGCCATGGCGCATATTGATGAGCATGATGGGACGTGACACTGTGAGAACGATAACAATCCGATAGCCTAGTGGAGTTCCCCCTATTGAGGTCGACGCGTCTAATACAAAGAGGTGCAGACCACTGCGAGCCCCAGCGTTACAGGGGGGGTTCATAACGGGGTTCTTCGGGGCTCTAAAGGTGCATGCGGGCTCTGTGCATTGAGCGCGAAGCGCCTAAGCGCAACGGGTAACGAGGCTTCCAAATATTCCAAATTTCGCTTCCAAACCCGCGGGTCGGTAAAAAAATCGGACTGGACAACCCAAAGTCTTCCTTTAAATATTTCAATGAAACTCCAGCATGTACCTTCCTCATCAGCCACCATATCGATAATCGTCATATCTTCATATGTTTAAAAGTGATATTCCGCATTGAACATTTCCCGAAAATCAATCATGATGCGAAGAATTGTGTTACCAAAAAAAAGTCGCCCTTTTTACGGTGCAAGTTTTTCATGCTGACTCAAACTTAGTGGTACGTGACAACACGTCGAAGAAATGCAGAGTGCATTATCAAATAGAGTGGACGCCTTTTGACTTAGGATACTGCACCTACTGCGGCCGGGCCCCAACAGCTGTCAAAACGCGAATCTGCGATATCGATACGCCTTGTTATCGGTCCGGCAGTGCGCCTCCACGCTTGCTGTCAATGTCGGCTATCTGAATTGCGGGAATCGAATAATGGATGCCACACTGTGTGTGCGCATATGCAAAAATCGCGATATATTTTCCGAGTCGATTGCACGCCATGCTTGGTATGAAAGATGTATGCTGTCAGCAGCTGTACTAACATCATTATTCAAGTACTATGCAACAATATGAGTTGTTTGTGTGCCCCAATACGGTATGATGACATCAACCGCCTACCGCATTTGCACTGTCCAAGTCCTGCACAGGATTCACATCCTTTTCGCTCAAACTAATGTGCACAATTTCCATGTAATATACGAATTTCCTAGAATGTGGTGTGAGGAGACATCACTATGCTGAACATAAAGGTTGAGATCGACTAACATATAGATCAGCAGTTCATATCGTCCAACCACGGCGTTCGAGGCAACAAAGCCAGTCACCGTGTTCACCGTTTTTGCTCACCATCTTCTTGTTGAACTATGCTTGACGCCATACTGATTTGTGGGGCAGCATGTGACGATGGACTCTTGTGTTTCCCATTGCACGCCTTCCACATGTGATGAACGTGAGAAAAGTATCTAGCCTGCTCCGAAGCCTTCACTTCTATTTCGTGGGCATGCCGCGTCTGCTTGCCCCACATCGCAAAAATCACAACGTTCTCTTGCAGGCTCAATTTGGTCTACTCTGTATCCAAGATGGTTGACGGGACTTACTTCCTCCCCCAAGGACCTACTTCTAAGATTATGGCCCTTAAATAGCTATGAACGTCTGCATTCCCCTGTTCCCGAATGGCAGTGATGTGGCAAGGTCACTGGGGAAGCATCTGAGACCACCAGTATATCCACTGGTGCAAACTGTAACAAAGCAAAACCTTCACAAAGTTCGGAGGAGAAAGCAACGAACTCTGTGGTGGGTGTCAGCACAAAGCATGATCAAGGATGCGTACAGCCTCCAGTGGTCATACATTAATGATCAAGGATGCGTACAGCCTCCTGTGGCCACACACTAATGATCAACGATGCGTAAAGCCTCCAGTGGCCATGCACTAATGATCAAGGATGCGTAAAGCCTCCAGTGACCACACACGAATGATGCGCATTCCCATTCTCCTACGCAAGGTAAAGAGAGCACCGCAGTCATTATCCTACGGAAGGCGAGAAGAGTCTTACCTTCAACAGTGGCATGATGGTGATATTGCAGCGGTGCCTCCGATTGATCGATGTAAATAACAGCTTGTCACCTGGGAAGTATCTGGATCGACACAGTCACAGCCGTGCTGAATTCGCCATGCAATGACCATTCCGTCCATGGCATTACAGTCAGGGTGTAACTTTTTGAGTCGTGTGCAGGACACATAAATGACAGCCAAACACTCCAGATGTCTTACAGCATCGATTCGCCTAATCAACGAGGGAACATGGACTGTACCCTCCATCTGCATAGCGCAACATCGATAATTTACAACAATGAGCTGCATGTATTTCGGTCACAGGGGCCACTCAGGGGAACAAAACAGTTTGGTTTCATGCTAAACCGTATTCCAGGTCATCAAGAGGCTCGTGAACAACACTTACGTTCGTATCTTTTAAGAAAATTAATGATGCAAAACAAGCGAGCTGAGCCCGTGTCAGTTCAGACTCCTACTTGTACACTTATCAGGATGTCGGCTACTCTCAGACGGGTCCAACCGACATTGTCACAGTCAGAGGCTCAGGCTCAGGTCGATTGGCGGCAGCTTTTGAAACCACTGAAATTCCGCAGGCTCCAATTTCAATACATCCTCCAAAGCCCAGTTTACAGCTTCGCTTGTAAAGTGCGTTGTTCCACCCTGGGAACACCTCATTTCTTGGAGTGACGAGAGGGACTACGGCGCAGGGGGCACAAAGGGTTTGATATACCATGGGGCAGATGGAAGTGAACAGGTGCCCGGCCGCGCAGGATGGCGTGCCTCCCGGCTGACTCCCTGGAATGGTGTGCAGTACGCATGCATACCAGATAGTGTAGCAGCAGAGAGGGCCAGACAAAAAAAAACACGGAGCTCAGCGTATGCGCCAGTCTACACCAACGAAGAGACCCAACCACAAAGTGGCGTGGAGCTGAGCGCATGCGCCACGCAACGCCTCCAAAGTAGTCACCTGTGATCAAGGTGCTGGTAGACGAGCCCATTCCTCAGCTGCGACATAATGACCCGCCCTGCCAAGCGCACTGAGCCGCGCACCCCGCCCCTTGCCTCAGTGAACCGGCCATCGGAATGAGGCACACATGTGCTCGCCGCTTGGCTCAGCGGCCCCGAGACGTGCCGCAACACCCACCTGGCGGGGAACGCCCCCCTCGGCCATGTTGGGACAGCGACTCGTGCCCTGCACGGAGCCAGCTTCGACAGAATGCGAGGCTCTCGGCTGCGCTGCGCAGGTGGAAGAAGTCCTGCAAGTTATCCGCCGCCCACTGTCATCGGCAGGCTCGGCACTCTGGCAGCTCCAGGGCCTTCGGCAGCGTCGCCTTTGAGGACAGCACGGCACGACTTCATCGCTCATACAGCTTCTACACCAGACCAGCGCTTGTGCACACGTCACCGCTTGTCCGGACGCCAACCTGACCCCTAGGACGGACCAGGTCTGCTGTGGCCTGCTTTTGACGCGGAGTCAGGGATTCCGCCACAGGCACTCCTTCGCCTCGTGCCAAACAGCAGGCGCGCGCATCCAGATTTCCACCCAGTACCCACGACGTGGTGGTTGTGTCCAAAAAGTGGGCCCACGCACCTCAAGATTTTCATCCAGTCAAAACGAGGCAGCGGTTGTGTACAGAAAGTGGGCACGCGCACCTCCAGATTTCCATCCAGTCAAACCGAGGCGGCGGTTGTGTACAGAAAGTGGCCACGCGCACCTCCAGATGTCAATCAGTCAAAACGAGGCGGCGGTTGTGTACAGAAAGTGGGCACACACACCTCCAGATTTCCGCCTAATGAGCACGAGACAGCAGCTGTGGCGTTGCAGGTCAGGTCGCGTGGCTTGCCGACAATGGCCATCTGGAAGTGCGCGCTGGCATCCTGCTCATCGACTGGGGGTCTGCACTCCCGACAAGCGCGCAATACCTACAGCATTGTCAGACCCACCTGCTCCATCCCGACGTAGCACCGGAGCTGACAACGGTTGCGGTGTTCATGAGGGCTGTAGAAGGCGACCAGGGAAGGGGGAAGTAAACTACATCCACAGGATCGCTCCATTTCCAGGTAACCAAAGGGTGTGGGGATGGCATAGAACTATGTCGGGCACATGAGTCGTGGGTAATGAGGTAGGCGAAGGGGGGCTCGTGGCATATAAGCGTGTCGCGTGCGCTGTAACGACTGGTTGCAGTATGGAACGGGGCAGCTGCCTGGTACGATGATTCGGTCACGAGCTGATTGGCCCTCCGAGCTGCCCTAGTCGCCTCGGTGGAGCCTCCCCACGCATCACCTGGCATCTTGGAGCCAGCCGGTCCAGAAGCTGGAAGCCGTGACGGTGAAATTCAACTGGATGGCGATGGTAGATAATTCAATCAGACGCCAGCTCAGCAAATCTCCCAAGCGGTCGTGGTCATCTCCTTTGCGTGACGCATCCTCATACGGCGCCTGGGCACCCGGAACGCGCGCTCACGCTTCAGGCGGCACAGCTGGATTCGGGGACACATCCTCGCAGGGGGGTGTTGCTACCTCCCCCACCTTGTCTCCATATGTAAGCCCAACGCGTTACCTCCCACACCTCGTCTCCACATATAAGCCCAAAGATATAGCTACATCGCCCTGTCGTGGCTCCATCAACAGAAGCATCGATACTTCAGCCTGTGTGCTAGGCGCGACCGAGTCCAATGCATATGACGGACAAGCCCCTTCTAGTTCACAGGGCCCGACTCCAGTGCATAGGTTGACCATACGGTCCCCCCAACCTGGGTACACTCCAACGGTGTTGTACTCAACCTCTACCCGAGCTGACAGTAGCCGCGCACGAAAGCAGGTCCCTCGTAAGCAAGCCGCTGACGATCCAAAGTACAGTCCAGGCCTCAGTTGTACTGTGCGAGGACCAAGGTACCGGGACCGCGGCATTGTGCGCGGATCGAGGTACCAGGACCACGGCATTGTGCGAGGACCAAGGTACCGGGACCACGGCATTGTGCGCGGACCAAGGTACCAGAACCACGGCATTGTGCGAGGATCAAGGTACCAGAACCACGGCATTGTGCGAGGACCAAGGTATCGGGACCACGGCATTGTGCGCGATCGAGGTATCGACCCTGCGGCATTGTGCGCGGATCGAGGTACCGGGACCACGGCATTGTGCGCAGATCGAGGTACCGGGACCACGGCATTGTGCGAGGACCAAGGTACCGGGACCACGGCATTGTGCGAGGATAGAGGTACCGGGACCACAGCATTGTGCGCGGATCGAGGTACCGGGACCACGGCATTGTGCGCGGATCGAGGTACCGGGACCACGGCATTGTGCGCGGATCGAGGTACCGGGACCACGGCATTCTTACAAGGCGTGCACAGTGCGGAGGTCCGAGCGACTGAATCAGTCACCGGCATGCACAAGAGAGGCTGAGAGAGCGCCCTTCGAGGGGCGGCGCCCGGGGTTCAGGGCGCACTGCGCCAGGATCGCGAGCGCAGAGTCCGTGCTTGTCCTTGCAGTGCGCGTAGGCCGCCTCATCGGTGGCGACCACCACCCACACGGCTGCCAGGTGTGGCAAATGCTCCTGCACGCCGGTGTGCCAGGCGTCGAACAGCGCCTTCTCGCGCGGATGCAGCACGGACACGATCATCCCCTTGTGCCCGCTTCGTGACGCCTCCGCCACCGCCGCGGCACCCGCCGTGGAGAACGCTCTGCGGGGTCCTCACCGCCGCGACCCCGTGTCAGCCCTCCGAGAAAGGGGCTCTCACAGAATTGCGGATGCGCCGCAGCTCCGATCCCTGGGAGGTAGGCACCGGAGCTGCGCAATGCGGGTGGCAGTCGCCGGCGCCCCAGGGACCTCCGCGGTCGCACACGCCACCCAGAGCGCTGAGAACGGCACAGACTACCCTGTGGATGACCCAACCCAGCAGAGAGTCCCGAATGACGGTTCGGAGACTACTGCAGGGTCCAATCAGGATCCGCAAGAAGGCATCGAGAGTCGAGACGCCAGAAACCACAGAAGGCTGGGAGGCTGCAGCCAGGACACCGCACTCGGGTTTGAAAGAGCGGTGCGGAGCCCTCCCCACGAGGACGAATGGAGCAGTGGACGATGCAGCACCTCCCGGGGACCCAGCAACGAACCCGCGCATTCAGACCCACCAGACGCAGTGGAGTGGACGGCGGATGGGGCGGCATGAGTACATGGGGAACGCACTTTATGAGCCCATCGTCCCCGTACACAGTCTGGATCGCAGCAGGACAGCGATGATCCGACGGCCAGCAGAGTCCCTCCGAGTTGCCTTCGAAAGGAGGCTCCGGGGGGGGATGCGCCGCAGCCTGCATGACCGTTGCCATTGCAGGCTCCTCGAGGTTCGCGCGAGCCTCCTCCTCCGAAGCGCTCGCGAGGTGCCCACTGCCAGGATCGGGAGTGGGAGGCTCCGTGTCGGCACCGATGTCGCCTTCGCCCAGGTGGTCACCCTGCCTGCTGACTGCGCCGGATGCAGGCCTGGCCACTGGCACGTCGCGCGCTGCATCCGCAAGGTTCGTCCTCGACTCGCACTTCAGCATGTCATTGAAAGCGGACATCATGATGACGGACTTGCTATGATGTCCGCTGCCCGGAGCTGCATGAAAAATTGCTGCGTGCCCGTTGGCCGCCCTCACCCCGGCCCACATGAAGGCGCACACCGATGGGGCTGTGATGGTGTGATCGAGGGAGGAGGCAGGAGATCAAAGAGGTGGGAGAGAGGAGCTTGGATCCATGTTCCCCCGAAAGTGGGGGGCTCCAGATAAACTCCCAACACTCGACAGGTGAAAACACATCTGGAAGGAGGTCGCACGCGGCACCGAGTGCTTCAATTCTCCCACAGAAGGCGAACAGCATCAGTTGTATCCGCCCATTCCTAGCACAAGCAGAATCAATTTATCGTTACAGCCTCCGCCCCTTACACACCTACATCAGGAGGCAAACAGGTTGGGGCTCGCTAACCTAGTCCCCGGCAGGAGATGGAGGAGGCGAGGAGGAGGCAGGGGGGCGGAAGAAAGGGTTCGCCGGGAGCGGGCAAACCGGCGCTGCAGGGACCGGAGCGTTTGGCGTATACGTCCTTGTCCGTGGGGATGAACTGCGGGTCGAACCACCGAAAGCGCATGCTATACTCCTTGATTGCATAAGACCCCGCCCTTCCTGCGAGGCCGGCGCCTCCACCACGGACTCGGCCGCTTTGGCGCCCAATGTCACCAACGCTATCATGCGCCGACTTCCCTCCTTTGCGCCCAGATCATGCCTTGGCCATCGCCATCACCAATCAGATCACGCATCGACTGCGGGCATCGGTAATGATCACCGATACCCAGGGGAGCTCTCCGAGCGGCCGACCCAAGGGGATGGACCCACGGCCTGCCGAGGGGATCTCCCCACACGCACAAGAGCCACTCGCAGGTCGCACCCCCGAAGTGATTGGATGCGGCCCTCGATACAGGCCTGCCGGGTCTCTGTAAAAAGACCCGCCGCAGGTTGTACCCGTCGGAAGGTTGGATGGATCGACGACATACGGGACTTTACTGCGAGGACATGTGCGTGCGACCGCCTTCCCTCTGGGGGGCAGCCCGCACCGGTGCCCTTCCCCTCGTGGAACGACGTGTCTCCCACTTCGTGCACGCGCTGGCGGCCTGCCTCGAGCCACTGCATGGCGAAGGCCTGGGTCGCGTTACTCGCCCGGATATGATAAAACCCCTGCGAGCCCCCCGCCATTCACCCGCTTGTGCCACTTATTACAGCCGGTCATGCTTCCCTCCCATTCTCGCCACTGGTCTGTGAGCGGGGCGTGCAAAAGGAGCGTGCGCCAGGCGGGTGCACCAGAAACGCGGCGCGATCTTCAGAAATCCCAATTGGCAACGATCTATACCAAATTCAGGAGACCGTTCTGAGGGCAGTTCCGAAATGCCCCACTTCGCTTCGCACACAACCACCATTCTTGGCATTCTTTCGGGTGGGGTCTCGGGTACGGACAGCGTTCAGAGGCCCCGGGAAGGTGGAATAGGTGGCCTCGTCATGCGGGTCAAACTTGGCGTTCATGTTCGATGCGCCAAACTGCAGATCGGCATCCTTTCGTAGAAATGGACTGCGCGCACACCACTCTTCCGCGAGGTCAAGGGCCGGCATGCCGCACACCTGAATGAAGCTGGAAGTACGCAGAGACTCCGTTAGGGCCGTTTTGGACACCGAACCACAGACGTCACCTCGCGTACAGTGTACTCAAGGCAACGCATGATTGCAGCCAAAGAAAGCGCTCCACTAACAATCACAGCCAATGGCGGTGTTTATTCACTCGCAATCACACGCATCGATAGTGCTCCACTCATGTTCAAAGGGAATGCACCGAGTGTCGACCATGAACAAAGCCGGGACAGCTACGAGGCCATAGCAGGGCGACCACTGCGCCAGGCTGGTGGGGGGTTACCGACCCTCCCAAAGCAGTGGCATCGGCAGAGAAGAGGGGAGAGTGGTATCGCCTCAATGGCAAAGAGTGGCTGCGGGAGGGAGGACTGCCCTTTCAGGCCGAGTGAGGAGCCAGGCCGCCCCAGGGGGGAAGGACAGCTGGAAGGTCACACCCAATTCGAATGTTGTGGCAAAGGAGGTGCAGGAAAGCAGCATGGGGGCTCAGGCAAGAGGTGATCCCACGGGAATGGTGACCGAGGAGAGAGGCATCGTCCAAATGAGCCAGGCTGTAGGATCGTGCAAGGTTTCAGACATGCAGCGGACAATATGTACATGCAGCGGACAATGTGCACATGCAGCGGATAGTGTGCACATGCAGCGGACAATGTGCACATGCAGCGGACAATATGCACATGCAGCGGACAATGTGTATATGCAGCGGACAATATGCACATGCAGCGAACAATGTGCACATGCAGCGGACAATGTGCACATGCAGCGGAAAATGTGCATATGCAGCGAATAATGTCCACATGCGGCGGAAAATGTGTATATGGAGCGGACAATATGCACATGTAGCGGACAATATGCACATGCAGCGGACAATGTGCACATGCAGCGGACAATGTGTATATGCAGCGGACAATATGCACATGTAGCGGACAATGTGCACATGCAGCGGATAATGTGCACATGCAGCGGACAATATGCACATGCAGCGGACAAAATGCACATGCAGCGAACAATGTGCACATACAGCGGACAATATGCGCATGCGGGATAATGTGTATATGCAGCGGATAATATGCACATGCAGCGGACAATGTACACATGCAGCGAACAATGTGTATATGCAGCGGACAATATGCACATGTAGCGGACAATATGCACATGCGGCGGATGACGTGTATATGCAGCGGATAATGTGCACATGTAGCGGACAATGTGCACATGCAGCGGACAATGTGTATATGCAGCGGACAATATGAACATAGCGGACAATATGCACATGCAGCGGACAATGTGCACATGCAGCGAACAATGTGCACATGTAGCGGACAATATGCACATGCAGCGGACAATGTTCACATGCAGCGGATAATGTGTATATGCAGCGGGCAATGTGCACATGCAGCGGACAATGTGCACATGCAGCGGACAATATGCACAAGTAGCGGACAATGTGTATATGCAGCGGACAATATGCACATGCAGCAGACAAATGTGCACATGCAGCGGACAATGTGCACATACAGCGGACAATAGGAACATGCGGCGGATGATGTGTATATGCAGCGGGTAATATGCACATGTAGCGGACAATATGCACATGCAGCGGATAATGTGTATATGCAGCAGACAGTATGCACATGTAGCGGACAATATTCACATGAGCGAGCAATATGCATATGCAGCGGACAATGTGCACATGTAGCGAATAATGTGCACATGCAGCGAACAACATGCACATGCAGTGGACATCATGCACATGCGGCGGATAATGTGTATATGCAGCGAACAATGTGCACATACAGCGGCAATATGCACATGTAGCGGACAATATGCACATGCAGCGGACAATGTGTATATGCAGCGGACAATATGCACATGTAGCGGACAATATGCACATGCGGCGGATAATGTGTATATGCAGCGGATAATATCCACATGCAGCGGACAATATGCACATGCAGCGGACAATGTGCACATACAGCGGATAATGTGTATATACAGGGGTCTGCAGGGGGAGCAGTCTGCAGGCGCACCGGGGGTCTCGGAGAAAAGCTATATCCAAGTCGCTGAAGATGACTGCAGCCAACCCCGGTTACAAACCCTACAGTGAGCATTTGATGAAGAGATGCAGGCGCGCCTGTGCTGTTTGCCATGTGCGCTTGGAAGTGCATCGATCCTCTGCCAAGGCCTGCCATTGCGTAGGTGCTCTGTTCGATGGCCAGGGGAGTGTGCTAGGACTGTCAGCTCAAGTTTGGATTGAGATATAAATGTGGGTTTGTTTAATCTTAGAACAAGGACGATGTACATACAGATGCAAATAACTGATCGCGCGGAACCCGCGGGGCCGCACGTCCGTAGAGTGTTCCGCTTAACAGCTTTCAAATGAATCTGTGGTGCTGAAGCTACTATTGTAACTTCTATGAAATTTGTGCGATGCATCCTCCGAAGCCACATAATGAGAGCACTGCCGACAGCCGTAAGCTGAAGATAGAAAATGTTGTGGAGCTCTTCGTCATACTCCGCCAGAAACAGATCCGACTTTGTGTTTTGTTGCAAATAGAATGGGTGCTCATGCGCTGTTCGTGGCATTCGTACCACTGACCTTCAAAGACCAAGTGTAAAAAATGAAACCACTGTGAAGATGATGCTCACAAACAAAACACGGAACAGAATATGCCATTCAGAAAAGCGGAACTGTCTGCAGGTTGACCCGCCACCATGAAAAACGTTGAGACAATTCCCTCTGAAGACGATCCTCTCGATTACAGGTTAAGAAGAAAGTTGAAATTGAATTTGTGTTTTGATACTCGTTCTATAATCCGAATGCACCAAAAGAAATCGCCCGCGTGTAGCATGCAACCGCGCTTGCCCAGCGTCCAACCACAGATGCCCAGCATGTTTGTATGTGTCTCCTGTTACAAGTCTCCTCTCCTCAAGGGGTGCCTATCTCCTGATCTATCCGCTTGACTGCTGCATGCGTGTGTTATATGCGTGTGCTATCATGTGCAATTTCCTGCGTAATAATGCGGCTCGATGATGTGCAAATTAATCAGATTTGATCACATGTAATCATCGTTTGTAGAGTGCATGAACGAGATCTCCTACAACAAAATGAAGGCATGTGGTGCAGCAGTGAGTCAACCGGTCAGTTGAATATAGCAGGTTGGGCGCTATGTTGCAATACTATTTAATTGTGAGTGTCGTCGAAATTTGAAATGAAAAGTACGGTTCATCGTGATCGATTTGAGCTGGAATCAACGGTCGCGATCGATTTGAGCTGGAATCAACGGTCTACTGCAGCAACCCTCGAAGGAGGAGTTCCCCCGTTCGGGAGGGCTGCACGCATATAGGGGGGTACCGTTGAAGCCCAGGCGAAGGACTAAAAACATCAGCTCAACACGGCGCCAGCATATTCGTGTGTACTGCGTCGCCACAAGCACCGCCCCGATTCGATCCAAGATGTCGGCATTGCAAAACTAGTTGACGCACACGAAACCACAGCTCAAGGCTGCGTCAAGGCTGCTTCGCAAGGGGGGGGGAGCTGGACGAAAGTCTCATAAAGGAGCGGAACGACTCACGCGCGCTGAGCACCCTGGAGCTTTCCGGTCCTTATGGCCCCCACATGACCGGAAAGGCCTCACGCACCTGTAGCTTACTGGCCTCTCCAGATGTCGAGTGATCCCGGCCATCTGCAAAGGTGTGCTCGTCGGACATGGTGACTTCCTGGGACAGCGCCGGGTCGAGGACGCAGTGCTTCCACCACCTGGCATCCTCGCCCCGCCGTGCCCTCCACTCTCAGAGGTGCTGCAACAGCGCAGAAGAGGGCACTGCGCAGCACAGCGGTGCCATCGTCGCAAGGTGCCGGCCCGAGGGTGACACCATGACCCCGGTACCTCACAAAGCATGTCGGTGTCTCAGGCCGCTGAGTGACGAGCCCGGGTGCAGTGGGTGAGGATGGAGCCCTCAGCAGCAGCAGAGGGGTGAAGCACCGCTGGCATTCCTCGAGCGCATGGTGATCCAGAGCCACCACGAGCCACATGTCGAGCAGCTGCGGCGCGGAGTGGTTCACACTCTTGAACTGGGTGAGCATGACGTCCGCCATGCCGTGGTTGACCACCGTCAGCACCAGCGTGCCGTCGGAGCATCTGCGCCCGCATGGTCGGCGATATGAGGGCTCTTGAGCCACGCGCTATATGACGGGCGTTGGGTGAGGCACCGGCAGCCTCTGTGCAACCGGCATGAGCGCAGAAGAGAGGGAGCCATTGAACGCGAAAGGATGGCCGTGATTCACGCATCGCCGCACGTGCAGATGCCGGCTTTGATGACACCGGCCGGGAGACCTGGTGTGACCGGTCGCTGAACACACGTGCAGATGGCGGCGACGCTGCTTGCAGGGAGGTTTGGCACGACGGGCTGCTGGGAGTACCTGCAGGTGCCGGCGGCAATGCTTACAGGGAGGGCTGGCATGACGGGCTGCTGGCTACAAATGCGGATGGTAAAGGCGCTGCTTACGAGAACGGATGCCACGACGGGCTGCTGGGCGCATGTGCATATTGCAGTGGCGTTGCTTAAAGGGATGGGTAGCACGACGGGCCGTCGGGCGCACGTGCAGGAGGCGGCGGCGGTTATGCTTGCATTGAGCTCCGAAGAGCCGTACAAGGTCGGTTCATTGGAAGGACAAGCGGTGCTCGTGGTGGACGGGAAGCAGTCACGCCCATGAACAGGGACGATCCCAGTAAGACGTACCTCCTGCGGAAGAAAGCCCAAGGCCCGATGGAAACCCGAGCTCGGCTCAGCAGGGCCCTCCCTGCGACCGCGGCGGAGACACGGCGCAGCAGGGCCCTCCCTGAGACCGCGGCGGCGACACCGCGCAGCAGGGCCCTCCCTGAGACCGCGGCGGAGACACGGCGCAGCAGGGCCCTCCCTGAGGCCGCGGCGGAGACACCGCGCAGCAGGGCCCTCCCTGAGACCGCGGCGGAGACACCGCGCAGCAGGGCCCTCCCTGAGACCGCGGCGGAGACACGGCGCAGCAGGGCCCTCCCTGAGACCGCGGCGGAGACACGGCGCAGCAGGGCCCTCCCTGAGACCGCGGCGGAGACACCGCGCAGCAGGGCCCTCCCTGAGACCGCGGGCGGAGACACGGCGCAGCAGGGCCCCCTCCCTGAGACCGGGCGGAGACACCGCGCAGCAGGGCCCTCCCTGAGACCGCGGCGGAGACGCGGCGCAGCAGAGCCCTCCCTGAGACCGCGGCGGAGACACGGCGCAGCAGGGCCCTCCCCGAGACCGCGGCGGAGACACGGCGCAGCAGGGCCCTCCCTGAGACCGCGGCGGAGACGCGGCGCAGCAGAGCCCTCCCTGAGACCGCGGCGGAGACGCGGCGCAGCAGAGCCCTCCCTGAGACCGCGGCGGAGACACGGCGCAGCAGAGCCCTCCCTGAGACCGCGGCGGAGACACTGCGGGTCCTCACACGTTCCATTGGTTGCCTCAATGACCAAAGGCAGGCGATGAGCCCGCCTCGAACTTGAAAGAGTTTAGAAAGCTGTTGAAAACGAGGCAAGCGAAGGACCTCACTAGAGCACAAGTTGCAAAGCGAACGATTGCCACCGAATATGCCGGGCACATGGTTCAACCTGCTCGAGTGTAACCGAACATGCCGGGCACATGGTTCAGCCTGCTCGAGTGCCACCGAACATGCCGGGCACATGGTTCAACGTGCTCGAGTGCAACCGAACATGCCGGGCACAGGTTGGACAGGGTGTGTGAGACAGACCATCACAGACCATGATGCCCGAGCCTGTGCTGGTAGAACCACGATATGGCTGCGGGCCTCGGGGAGGTGACGTCAGATTGCAACCTGAAAAAGCCGTTCTTGGTTGGTTTTGGTTGCGTCATTTTCTGGAGCTGAGTTTTGGGGGCCTGTGGAGGCCTCGGGGTTCTTGTTCGGCGAGTCGTACGGAATGCTTAGTCCTTGTGCCGATTCTGCCGGATCCACATCAGAGATAACATGAGGGCACGTATTGAGCTAACTTCTTCTGTGACCAGCTAACAACGCTTACTGCCTCCTGGGGTTACTAAGTTGATGAAGGCGGCAGCACGGCGTCCTCGGACTTCCAGAACAGATGGCAGACTGTACGGCCGACTCGTCGGGATTTCTTCGCATGCATTAGGCGCTCGTACTTAAGGCTAACAGACTGTGATATTCGTATCAAGGCATCGGATGCCCAACGTATGAAGATACAACATCGTGGGTGTCACTGATGATTTGCTCACTAACTTCGACCAGGATTTTGGGCCACATCTTTCGTGCTTGTGTATATTGATGGCTCACTCTGTCGATGAATGCCCAATAGCGCACAGCATGGAGCACTGCTAAAGCAACGCTGTCCGATGCGTTGTTTTGTCTCATACTTAATCATTCAGCGAACGCATTTCGGGAGATTTTGGTGCTTTACAGCCGAATATAAGGCCCCGAAATGGCGACACAGAAAGGCCAGGTTGCCTCGCGTCAGGAGCTGAACGAAGCTTTTTGCCTGTTTTGCTTCACCAGCCACCCAAGCCGACTGCCTCCAGTGATCAGCCGAGGAAAGCCTCTACTGCCTTGTGCCTTGACCCAACGAAGCCTACTACCGAATACCGACTGTTATCATGACCAACCACAACCTCCTGCCTACTGTTATGACCCAATGAAGCTTCCTGCGTACACCCAACGAAACAGCGAGGCAAGCTGGGCGCAGCTCATGTCACTGAGGTAGCCAGTCAGGGCGCGCAGCCCGCTGTCAAGACGGCAGGCCGACGTGTCTGGAGAAGACGCATTTAGAGACTTGGGCTGAGACTAAGGTATCGTGTGAGGGAACTTAGCCCGTTCTATCAGCCAGCCGATCTGATGCATAACTTGCAACTGTCGTGGCATGCCTTGAGGTCTCCGTTCTAACGGGTCCCTCGAACAGGGCTCCGAAAGGCAGGCAAGGGCAGATTCGAGATGTCAATAAACTCGGTCCTGAAAGTTTTGTACGCGTTAAGATACCGACATGGTATGATGACATCGACAGGGTGGACTCACCCCGGCCATTTCGATTGGAGTTCGCGATCGCAACGAACGCTAGCAGATACTTACACAGATACTTCCACATCGCGCTATGGGTACATTAGCGTTCTACACCATCGCCTGCTGTTTTCACAAATTTGTTTATGTCAAACGAACACCACATCGTCAAAATCAGCGAGACGACTCGCACAGAGATGAGCCTGCGAGAAGGTTCCCAACAAGAATCAGAAAAATAGTGATGGTGCCAAACTGAAACTCAACTGGCGCTGGCGCTGGCGCTGGCGTGGGATTTCATATTTCTTGACATTCACATTCGATCGATCATACTGGCAGTTTGAGTTTTCTGCGTAGGGTTACTCTCGTCTGGCTGAGACCAGAGCCTCCGGACGCGATTTTTTCACTTGTTTAACTCTATGACGTGCAACCCCCCAGCGGGGGGTGACCATCCTCCTCTGGGTTGTGCGTGCAGTGGGCGGCGCTGTGAGTTGTGGGATGCGGTGGTGTGCATCCCACACGTCGACCGAACATGGAATAAGGGATTTTACATGTCGACGGTGGCTGGGGGCTTGGAGGAATGCTAAAAATATCATCACAGATCGCGGTGGTAAATAGCGGGGTACGGGCGAGTGGGGCTGACAGGGGGCAGCAGGGCCTTACAGAGGTGGCTTGGTGGGAGCAAGTGGGAGTGAAATGGTGATGGCTTGAGGTACGATATGCCCCTACTACTATATGTGGAGGTGGGTGCGTGCAGGGGGGGCACTGGGGGGGGTGCAGATGGGTTAGTCGCCCACTGCCTTGATTGCACGCGTGAGTCGCGGCTAGGGGTGGGGAGGTAGAGGAAAATTCTGGAAATGTGGCACGTCATAGAGATATGGTGCAATCCAGGAAGGTGTGCAAATGAGGTTAAATATGAGTTGCGTGAACCCAATGGGGTTGCCACGAAGTGCTCATGGGGTCAGGAACACCGATATGGGGGGTGCCGTATATCTCTATGACGTGCAACCCCCCAGCTGGGGGGGGTGACCCATTCCCCTCTGTTGTGCGTGCAGTGGGCGGCGTAGTGAGTGGTGGGATGCGGTGGTGTGCATCCTACACGTCGACCGAACATGGAA
>LGRX02033806.1:0-12003 GCA_001247695.2 Cymbomonas tetramitiformis | reverse complement strand
GGGCATACCCCATGGGGCATACGCCATGGGGCATACGCCATGGGGCATACGCCTTGGGGCATACGCCTTGGGGCATACGCCTCGGGGCATACCCCCGGGGCATACGCCCCGGGGCATACCCATGGGGCATACGCCTTGCTGTCCGTGCCTCCCGGTACAAATTCACTCATGATAACAATGCATGTATATCATCTTGGGTTTACGCATTTATACATCTATATCTTGATAATGCTAAATACGAATTCCTATGCGAGTGCATCTACGATGACACCATTGCCGATCTAAAGGTCTCCACTAGGCCGACATGAACTACATGGGCCGAATGATCGGTCGATATGTTGAATGGTTCATATTATCACGACTCACGGCATCACGGTCATCAGCATGTAAAATTGGCGATGCCGGTTTTTACCATGTCACAATCCCGACTCGCGGCACGCCGTCGATGCTTTGTTTTGGACGATGAGACGTCTCACGCAGTCCGAAATTTCGGATGGCATCGTGTCATCCGTCATAAAGCACTGTGATGGGTGACAACTCTACGTGGTCGCCAGCAGGTACGATTAGTTCACCAGTCACAATATATCTTTGATAAAACAGGTATTTAAGTAAGGAATTTGCCCAGGATCGTCCTTATACGAATGAGCATGGGTTCAGTCAAAGTAGCCATACATGCATACGCACTTTCTGCACTTGGCCGGTCAAGTTGATATGCTCTCAATGCTGCCGCACTGTCAAAACACTCACTGCCATTGCAAGAGAAATTCAGGGAAACGAGGGCCAACTTGTTATAGGAAGACCACCAACAAATGTAGCACCTACAAAGTGTTGGTGGTAGGTTGGCAGCATCTTTCATCACGAATTTAGCATCGCATTGAGATTTGAGAGATGAGCTTGCACATGGCGCATTTCAGCTTTCATGGTTTGTGTTGTGTCGTCTTTCACTTTTATCGCAGCTAGCAATCTGTGGTCCCCGCCCCAAATACCACCATTACAGTATATATATATATATATATATATATAGGCAGGTCGGTTAAAACCGCAAGCAGACAATTCGCTCACAAAGGCATGGCCAACACGTCTAGAATATGATGTTCTCCACTCCATAGCATGGCTCCAAAAGACTAGGCATGTGGGGGCGTTATTTAACCATCCTTGGTACATGATGTCGACCTCACATGGGTCTCCCTCGAGGTACCCCATGCTGCCAAGACCCCAGGCACATGCCTAGTTTGTATCGAGGCACGCGCTGCCTATGGAGCGACCACTTCTCGTACACCCTACTATGTATTGAGTCACATGTCACATTTGGAGCAATTGCTCCGTGGAACCCCTGACGCGTACCGAGACACAACATGCCACATGTGGAGCGCCTCACTCCTCAAAGATACTGATGTGTGCTCTGTCTGCGACGGTGACCTGGACACCAGCATTATGCACCTATAGGTATGCGGATGTGGGGGAAACCTTCCCCCACAGAAGGGGATGGAAAAATGGAGGGAAGTGCTCCTGTTGATACCAGTGCAGTCACCAAAGAAAACTCCTTGCACGGGCCACCCATCGTGCTTCACATTGAACATGTGTAGGGGCTTCCTATGGCGTAGGCAGGCAGGCTAATGGGATGAGAGTGCAAGATGATAACCTTGTGCTCTCTTCCTTGAGTTGAGCCAACTCCGTGCTCACCTACAAGCACGCCCACCCAGGGTAATCTCAGTTTGAAAGTCTTTTGGCAGAGAAAGTCTTTTGGCAGAGGCCTTTTTGGCCACGATCTTGCGTCGGCGACGATAGGTTTATTCGCGAAATTTCATTTTTGTGCCTGCACCCCTTTTGAAAACACGTGCGGTCGCCGCTGTGATATCTTGTTCGCCGAACGTGCCTCTCTACCCAACCGCCATCATGTAATGTTTGCCGGGCTTGCCCCTCCGACCCACCGTGTGGGTGTTGTTTCCTAATGAGCGGGAGGCGGTGAGGCTTGAGGGCAAATTGGGCTGCAGGGGGCGAACCTGACGCTCAGAGCACTCCAAGCGCTTGACGCGGTCATGGGCCTCCAGTAACTCTGCCTGCGGGCCCAAAGCCCGAAACCTGTTCTTCACGCGTGGCATATTCTATTTGAGAGACGAGACAAGCTCTTCGGGACACCGCGCGGCAACGTGCGCTGCCAAACAATCAAGTGAGTTCTTCTCCACCCCCCCCGGCTACACACCTAGGGGCGCAAGGAACGCCAACCAGGCACAGCGTACTAGCACCGCAGTGGATGGAAGAAGCATGAACACACAAAACAAGGCCAGGACCACTGAACGGCATGAGATCAACCAACAAAAGCCAGCCCACCATCATCCCAGTGGATGTGAGAAGCAAATCGGGAGCAGGGCGGGGCCGTGACAAGATACCACCAACTCATACATATTCCAACCCAGATGCAAGGCAGCATGGAAAGATGATACGATGTGACCGATCATCGCCCAACAATTGTTGGTCTCTGGGTAACGGAGTAAGCGGACCCTGCTGGCATGTCCCCCAGTGGCTCACGGTCGATGGATGGGACCCGTTGGTCCATGGTTATGCCATGAATGCAGTCACACCACACAGCATGGACACTCCATGTCAAAAAATGAAAACATGCTCCACACACACACACACACAGGTGGAAGGGTGGCTCGATTGGCGGAGGTGAGCCGGCTCCGTAGACACAGCGTAAATAGCAGCACCGGCAGACAGCCGCAGAGGGGCTCAGGTGGCCCAGTGAGGCTTTGGGAGCAGAGGGGTGGTCTTGCGCGTGGCTTGGTGGTGGAGATATGGCTCGCGCAGATCGGGGGGCAGGGATGAACCGGCTTCAGGCACAGGGCGGCAGTGCGCTGGTGGTGCAGATGCAGAGGGGCTTGGGTGGCTCAGCGAGGCTTAGGGGGTCCCATTCTTCACTAGTGAGCTCCGGAGAATCCGGATAAGTGCCCCGAAGTGTGTGCTGAATCCTTTGATCCCCGGTGTGGGTACATAGTGCAGTCTCCTGTGGCTACGGGGTGCCAAAGGGGTCGTAAGGATAAGCATACACACACACACACACTGAACGGCATGAGATCGGCCAGCAAAAGCCAGCCCACCATCATCCCAGTGGATGTGAGAAGCAAATCGGGAGCAGGGCGGGGCCGTGACAAGATACCACAAACTCATACATATTCCCAACCCAGATGCAAGGCAACATGGAAAGATGATACGATGTGACCGATCATCGCCCAATAATTGTTGGTCTCTGGGTAACGGAGTAAGCGGACCCTTCTGGCATGCCCCCCAGTGGCTCACGGTCGATGGATGGGACCCGTTGGTCCATGGTTATGCCATGAATCACACCACACAGCATGGACACCCCATGCCAAAAAATGAAAACATGCGGGCACCTAAGTGCTCCCCACAAAAATCAAGGGAAAACACAAAAGGTGGACTTCACCACCCTCTGCCTCTCCTTGCAGCAAAGGCAGACGAATCCACCGAGCTCTCCAAGAGACAGTGCCCGCCAGAATGGCACCATGGGGACAACCGCCTCCCAACACCCACTTCCATCCGACGGCCGTCCCCGTTCACAGCGACGCGCCAGTACCTCACATCTGGGTCAAAGAACACGAGTCCCCCAGCACGTGTAATAACCATGAGCACCGAACACGGAGAGGGAGCAAGCGTCAGACGAATCCGAAACACTCCCAAATAGCGAGCCGCAGACGAATCCCTGACGCCCTAAAAGAGGGAGTACCCGTCAGAAGGGTACCACAGGGACAACCACATCCCATCATCCAAAGTACTCCAGTGGCCGTCCCCGTTAACAACGAGATGCCAGTACCCCACATCGTGGCTGTCGATCACCAGTCCCCCGGCCGGTGAAAAAGCCCCAAGGCACTGGACATAAATAGAGCCAGCCGCAAACGAATCCCCGACGCCCTCAAAGAGGCAGTACCCGTCAGAAGGGTACCACAGGGACAACCAAAGAAAAGAAAAAGAAAAAGAGACACCCGTGGACGGGGTGTGGGGCTTTTTGAGTCCCCTTGACTCTTATTCCTTTTTACTTAGTCCGGTTTATTGTCTACTTTTTTCCTGTATAGTGTGTTAAGGCTTACTGCGTATCCTGTAGCTAGGTCATGTATTTTCCTGAGTAGGTGTAGGGCTTCCTGTTTGTCGAATCCTAGGTGTTTAGTCAGTATTTTCTCCGTGTGCTCATATATCGTGCCCGTGTTCCCGAATACCATCACATGTAGCGTTACCTTGTACCCATATAGTTCTAGTAGTTTTACCAGCGGTGTGTATTTCGTGTACTTTGTTTTTAATGCTTCTTCCCAGCTCATTTCGTCCGTGTATGTTACCTCTACAAGGTGTATATGCCCTGCATCTGCCATTGCTTTTTGGTGTGTGTACCCTAGCTGCTTGTTTCCTTTTTCGGTTCCTTCCAGCATTACTATATCTACGTAGTGTGGTATGGTGTCCTTTCCATGCTCTGGTGCTGGTGTGTTTCGTCCGTCTAGTCTGCATTGCCCCCTTGTGAGCAGGAAGTCCTCTATTGGTCTGCCGTTGTTCATTCCCATTCCTCTTTTCCCGGCATGGGTTCTTATTACACATCCTCCTTTCCTGCCTTTGCTAATGGCGTTTGCTATCATCTTGGTGGTCTCATCTGACCTGCTTATTACCATGTTCTTTATTTCCCTTTCTGTGCACCCCCCTAGCACATGGGCTGTGCGTATGAAGCCCCCCGCATTTACTTGTCTGGGCATTCCGCAACATTTGCACTTTTGCGCTCTTCTCCCTCCTTGCCATTTTTTGTATGGCCCTGCTGGTAGCTTATTCGCCCTGCATCTTAGCAGGACGGTCACATCGTGTTCATTCAGGTATTCTGTTCCTTTCTTCCAGTATTCATTAGAGAGCTTGTGCATGGCTTTATCCCCTTTTAAGTGCTGCATGTATTTCTCTGGCTTCTCTTGTGCTGTTGTCCTTATTTTTTCCATCGAGGCCCTTCTCCATTCTCTCGCATGGTGTGCCTCCCTTTGTGCCGCTGCATGCTGTTGTGCCATTTCCTGGAGTGCTCTCCACTCTTCCTGCGCTTCCTCCTGCTGTTGGGCCATTTCGATAAGCTCACCTTCGGCTTCCTGCTGTGCTGTCATGCCCATATTTTGTGTTTCCGGTAGCTCCATTTCCTGTGTTTCCTGCAGCGCAGTATCCTGTTGGGTTTCCTGCAGCTCCTCGGTTTCCCGTACAGTTGGTTGGTCAGGTCCCAATTGGTTATGGGTTTTCCTTTGTTTCCGTCGTCTTTCCTGTCCGGGTGCCCCCTCCTCCTCTTGCGTCGTCCTTATCTCCTCCTCCTCGTCCATTTCCCATTCTGCTTCCCGTGTGCTCTCATCCCCGTACCCTCTCGTTTGTTCCCCCTGTTGTGCTGTTTGCACTTGCTGTGCCTGTATTAGTGCCTCCTCCTCTTCCCGTTCCATCCGCTGGAGTTCCAATTCCTCCTCTTGCACCTGTTGCCATTCTAGTTTTTCCGGCCATGTGTCTACCCGGGCTCCTTCTTCTACTTCTGTTTCGGCTGGTTCCTGGTTTCTTTGTGCATATTCTGCTTCCATTCTCTCAATGCGTTGCCTTTTGGTCTCCCAATCCTCAGGCCCAGTTTCTAGCTTTCTTTTCAATCTTTGTATTATGTTGGTTTCCCCCGTCATTTTTGCCTCCCGTACTTTTTTTGTTACATGGTTAAATATTGCTTGGTGTCCTTCCAGTTGTCTTCCCGTGGACTCACAGATTGCTAGTAGCGTTACTGTGTCTGTGTTGTCGTGGTTTAAGCCGTATTCCCCTTCCTCATAGGCCTTTTTGGCTACCTCATCCGCCATTTCGTTTCCATGTATCCCCACATGCGCTTTGACCTTGTATAGGGCCACCTTTGTTCCTTCCCCGTTGAGCATTTGTATTTGCTTCATTATTTTCCACAGTATATCCCGGTGTACATGCCTTTCCAACGTGTGTGGCCTTCTTCTCATGTTTTGTATTTGGTAAAGCGAGGTTAGGCGGTCCGTGCATATGCTCACTTTTTCCTTTCCTGTGTTTGAGTCCAACATTAGTGCCATATATATGGCCGTGAGCTCCGCCCTGTTGACAGTTTGGCAGTGTCCTATCCACCTTTGCATGTGCTTCGTTGCATGTTCCCCTCTTGGGTCCCAGACGCCTGCCGCCGTTACTTCCTCCATTTCCCCGTTTTCCTTTTTGACTTTCCTCTGGCTTCCATCTGTGTAGACCATATCATTCCCGTTGTGTCGCCTGTCAGGTTCCGGGTATCCTTTCCCGTTGCTGTCCCACTGGCTCTCGGGTTGTGGTTCGGCTTCCTCTATTTCACCCCGTTCCCACTGCAACCACTGGTCTCCATTTACGTCTTCCTCAGTCGTGTGTGGGTCCGTAAATTGTAGCGCCCATCTTCTGAATGCATCACTGTTTATTTCCTCCCTACTCCATGTGGTGTTGGCCCTTTGTACGTCCGCAGTTGTGGGTCTCGGTCCCCTGTCCCCTCCTCTGTGTTCCCCTTCCCTCCTCCTGTCTTCCATCCAGCGGTCTATTATCTCCTCTGTGTGGCTATCCAGTTGTTCACCTGGCAGTGCGTGCATTACGGGCAATTCATGGTTCGTCCACGGCGACGGGTCTATGACACAATCTTTCTCCCATTCTGTAATCGACCTAAGCTGCCTGTCCGTGTCCCTGAGTGTAAGGGGCCTGTGCATGTAGCATGCCCTGCCTATCGTCCTGGCCTTGCTTTGTGGGCACTTAAGTAGGGCCTTGCTGAATATGCTGTGGGTTCTGAGCGCATCCGGGCAGAACTTCCTCCATCCTGCCGCATTTGCTACTACTAGTATCCTCATGTTCCAGTTGCATTGCTTGGGTTTTTGTAGGTTTCCTTGCATCCAGTGGTCTGGTGGTAAGAAGGTGAATTGCCCTTCCTTTACCTCTAACAGCTCATGTACTCTGTATCCCATGTGCTTGTTTAGCAGTTTCCTGTACGGGCCGGGGACAGCCACATCCCATCATCCAAAGTACTCCCGTGGCCGTCCCCGTTAACAACGAGATGCCAGTACCCCACATCGTGGCTGTCGATCACCAGTCCCCCGGCCGGTGAAAAAGCCCCAAGGCACTGGACATAAATAGAGCCAGCCGCAGACGAATCCCCGACGCCCTCAAAGAGGCAGTACCCGTCAGAAGGGTACCACAGGGACAGCCACATCCCATCATCCAAAGCACTCCAGTGGCCGTCCCCGTTAACAACGAGACGCTAGTACCCCATAACGTGGCACTCCACACACACACACTGAACGGCATGAGATCGGCCAACAAAAGCCAACCCACCATCATGGATGTGAGAAGCAAATCGGGAGCAGGGCGGGGCCGTGACAAGATACCACAAACTCATACATATTCCCAATCCAGATACAAAGCAGCATGGAAAGATGATACGATGTGACCGATCATCGCCCAACAATTGTTGGTCTCTGGGTAACGGAGTGAGCGGACCCTGCTGGCATGCCCCCCAGTGGCTCACAATCGATGGATGGTCCACACACACACAAACGAAGCAGGATGCATGCGGGAATGGAAGGGGGGGCGGAGGGGTGGCTTGGCAGTGGCTCGGCTTTTGCGCATGTTCAGGCGCTGGGGGGTGGTGACGTGCGCCACCCGGCGGACATTGCGGTGACTCATCTTGGGCGGGGGCACGGCGGGAGTTGGCGGGGTTGGGGATGCCCCTCCCTCAGGCGTCTCCTGCGGGCCTGGCAGGGGCACCACCCAGACTCTCGGATGTATAAAGTATAAGGGAGTCTGGGCGGGCTAGACCCCCACGGGCGAACTTAAAGGGCCCGTGGCTAGTACTTCCAGCGGTGGTGGTTGGTGAACGTCGGCCATCCACTAACAGTGTGTGAAATGGTTTGATCCTCCGATCAGGGTGCGATGGCAGCTTTTGCGGTCCGCACTGTTTCCACGAGTACTGTCACCAATAGAAAGTCCAATCCCATTCACGAAGCACTGAGGAATGCACTCCGCAAATACTGCACACCATAAGCCTAAAGATATTCCATGGTGGCAAGCCCCTGGAGCGGTCAACATGATGTGCATAGTAAGTGCTACTGGCGTGAATGATGCACGCCAGTGCTGAAGAGCACCTCAGTGTGGGTAACAATTCCTGACATGTGGGGTGGAGTATTGGCATGAACTAGTGCACAGGCGTGTGGCATTGCCATGAAGCTGGCTGTAGAGTTCCGGCGAAAGCGCGTATCGAGTTGCTGCAGCCATGACCGTTGGGTTCACTTGGGTATGATGTATGCCACGTCATCAGCAGTCGCACCTGCAGCTGCTCTACGTGGGCCACCTTCAGCCGATGCTCACCCCGCATTGTCTCGAGCTATGTCATCGCCCTCCCCCACCACTTCCCCCGCACACCATGTCCCACACTACTCCTTCGCCATTGATCCAGTACCTCACGTGTCATCGCTCCTCAGCCACTCTGACCCCTCAGAGGGGCGGCAAGGAGCGGCGAAGCTACCTCGTAAGTGTCATCGCTCCTCAGCCACTCTGACCCCTCAGAGGGGCGGCAAGGAGCGGCGAAGCTACCTCGTAAGTGTCATCGCTCCTCAGCCACTCTGACCCCTCAGAGGGGCGGCAAGGAGCGGCGAAGCTACCTCGTAAGTGTCATCGCTCCTCAGCCACTCTGACCCCTTAGAGGGGCGGCAAGCAGCGGCGAAGCTACCTCGTAAGTGTCATGTGCAGGACATGGCGACGCATCGGCAAGCCGAGGGGCCAATGTGGCAGAGGCGGGCTGACGAGGCAAGCCGAGGGGCCAATGTGGCAGAGGCGGGCTGACGAGGCAAGCCGAGGGGCCAATGTGGCAGAGGCGGGCTGACGAGGCAAGCAGAGGTACCTGTCGCTGTGCCACATCACGGGCATCAGTTATCTGTCACACGCATACATATCCCCATCAGAGTCACGTCCTTTGCCTCATGCATTGAAGTATCCACATGTGCAGAAGGCTCTTCATTCAGCGCGGCGCCGGGGATCCTGGCGGCGGCCGAGAATACTTTTAGAGTGGGAAAAGGTCGACGGGAGGGAGGTGCATGGAGGCGCAGCTGCGCAGCGTAAGGCAAAGGGCAGAGCGGGGACCTCGGCACGCTCACGCATTGAGGCGCGGCGAAAGCTGTCGTGGGCATCCTTCTCCTCGGCCAGCTGTTCCTCCAGCGCCTGCGAGGCCCACAGACGTGTGGATACACAATGACTGGGCGGCACCCCAGGAGAGCGAGGTAGTGACACGGAAGCATGCTGCAGCAGTACAGTCGCCGAGATTTTGCCCCACCAGCACGTGACACCTCCAAGAGTGCAGTTTGCCCCACCAGCACGTGACACCTCCAAGAGTGCAGTTTGCCCCACCAGCACGTGGCACCTCCAAGAGTGCAGTGTGCTCCCACCAGCACGTGGCACCTCCAAGAGTGCAGTGTGCCCCACCAGCACGTGGTGGCACCTCCAAGAGCGCAGCTTGCCCCACCCGCACGTGGCACCTCCAAGAGCGCAGCTTGCCCCACCAGCACATGGCACCTCCAAAAGCGCAGTGTGCGCTCGGTCAACAGTGTTCCCTCCTAATCTCAAATTCTTTCTTCCGATCGGGGACTGAAGGGAGCGTTGAAATCAGTTTTCATCGGCTGATCGGCTGGCAAGCCATGATCGCACTGATTGGTCACGAGCTTTCTGGAAACCGAAAGGGAGAGGAAGCATGCGAGAGCTGGAATGATGCAGATCGCGCATCCTTAACATGCATACATCATATGTAAAACCTGCACATCCTTAACATGCATACGTGATATGTAAAACCTGCACACCCTTAACATGCATACATCATATGTAAAACATGCGCATCCTTAACATGCATACATCATATGTAAAACCTGGCACACCCTAACATGCATACGTGATATGTAAACGGCACACCCTTAACATGCATACGATATGTAAACATGCAATATCCTTAACATGCATACGTGATATGTAAACCTGCACATCTCAACATGCATACGCATATGTAAAACATGCACAATTCTTTAACATGCATGCGTGATATGTAAAACATGCACAAATTCCCAAATATGCATGCCGTGATATGTAAACATGCACACCTCAATATGCATACGTGATATGTAAACATGCAATACCCTTAACATGCATACGTGATATGTGAAACATGCAATATCCTTAATACGTATACGTGATATAAACATGCACACCCTTAACATGCATACGTGATATGTAAAACATACACTCCTTAACATGCATACGTGATATGTAAACATAAAAATATCCTTAACATGCATACGTGATATGTGTAAAACATGCACACCCTTAACATGCATACGTGATATGTAAAAACATGCACACTCCTAACATGCATAATGCATATGTAAACATGCACACATCCTAAATATGCATACGTATAAAAACATGCACACTCCTTAACATGCATACGGATATGTAAAACCTGCACATCCTTAACATGCATACGTGATATGTAAAACATGCACACCCTTAACATGCATACGTGATATGTAAAACATGTACCCCTTAACATGCATACGTGATATGTAAAACATGCACACCCTTAACATGCATACGTGATATGTAAAACATGCATTCATCACGTCCAACAAGAGTGAAATGCGACGGGGATCATCAAAGTCAACACCAAGGGATGCGAGCAGGATGAGTGAGCAGCATGCGGCGGAGCCAGCAGCTGTGCATCGCCCGGCCGAGGAGACTCCACAGAGATGCCCCGACAGCTTTCACACAGTGCCACGTTGGTTTTCACCGGCGGCTGATGGAGCTCCACCACTTTATAGTGACTCGATGCCCACTCCGTGCTTTACGATGGTGCGGCAGGAATGAAAGCAGCCATCGGCGAGGCGTCGAGTCTGTTGCGACTTTGGCCGTCTCAAAGCAAGGAGACAGCCAATCAGAATGCATGCACATTGGCTCCGGGTTGTACACGTACTCTCTCAGCGCGGCGCGCTTGCCCGTCTGCTCCGCGCCCTATTCCGCAACCCGCATCGCAGGAGCTCCGGCCCTTCACGCAGCTCGCTAGCACCACACTTCAAGCCTGGGATGCTCACCTCGAGGGAACTCGGGACCCGACTTGGGGTTGATCCCGCTCCCCAGCCGGTCGCGGGAGTGTCCATGCGCACGCACGTGCCCGAGTGCTCAGGTAGCTCGGGCCCTCACCTGCACCTTCTTGCCCTCGCGCTGCCACCGCTCCTTCACCTTCTGCTTCTCCTCCCGCTCCTCCCTGTTCTCCGCAACGCCCAGGTCTTCCTTTGGCCGCCGGGGCAGCGGATCGACGGTGGAGATCGCCACGAGATAGCCCTCCACGAGGAGGGCAAGCCTGCAAGCTTCATATCCCTGCTTCCTCGAGAGCCCGCACTCGCACGGCAGGGAGCACTGCAGGGTGTTACGAGATGCTTCCAGGAAGGTAGCTCGCTCGCCCGCCCACGCACCTGAGCTCGCTCGTCACAGCCTCCACTGCTGTCTTCCGGTCCGTCTCCATCTGTAAAGCCACCTCCACTCACCGGATCACGCGAGCTGCCCCCGCCGACTTCTGACACGGCGAAGGGTGCAGGCGAGAGCCTGCCAGGGATGCTGGTAGGGCCTTAAAATAAAGCTGCCAGCGGCTCGCGAGCCTGCCAGGGATGCTGGTAGGGCCTTAAAATAGAGCTGCCAGCGGCTCGCGAGCCTGCCAGGGATGCTGGTAGGGCCTTAAAATAGAGCTGCCAGCGGCTCGCGAGCCTGCCAGGGATGCTGGTAGGGCCTTAAAATAAAGCTGCCAGCGGCTCGCGAGCCTGCCAGGGATGCTGGTAGGGCCTTAAAATAGAGCTGCCAGCGGCTCGCGAGCCTGCCAGGGATGCTGGTAGGGCCTTAAAATAGAGCTGCCAGCGGCTCGCGAGCCTACCAGGGATGCTGGTAGGGCCTTAAAAT